>PVKZ01001295.1:370826-428137 GCA_004027375.1 Macroglossus sobrinus | reverse complement strand
TCTCTCTCTCTCTCTTTCTTTCTCTCTCTCTCTTTCCTTCCTTCCTTCCTTCCTTTCTTTTCCTTTTTTTTCTCTCCTTTCCTCTCCCTCCCCCCCCTCTTTTTTCTTTTCCTTTCTTTCTTCCTCTTTTTCTTGCTTTCTTCTCTTTCTTTCTTTCTTTCTTTCTTTCTTTCTTTCTTTCTTTCTTTCTAGAAATTCAATCTGATCAATTAGTTCTGTGAAGATTAAAATCTTTTTTATTGTCTCAGAGGCTTTGCTTTTGCTCTACCCTATGTTTGAAACCTCACCTGTCTGTTGACTCTCCTTTGCCCAGGTAACTTCAAAAACTCAATGCTGTGTAGCATTAAGAACATAGAAGTGGGAGCCAGACTGGCGAGGTTTGAATCCAGCTCCCCTTCTAATTAGCTGATGAATTGCAGAAGGTCCACAACTTTCAAGTAAGAAAAAGATAAATGCTAGATGAAGTTGGAGAGATAGACGAGGGCCATGGATAGAAAGCATTAAAGGCTATCTTTAAAAAGATTTTAACTATCATATGTTAAATGATAAGCCACTGAAATATTTTAAGTAAAAATATGTAATTACATTGGTATTTTAAAAATATTACTCATTTGGATGTGTGTCTATAGGTGAAGAATAAATTGTATGAGTGTGGCTGATACAGAGTAGTTGTACCTTCAACCAGGTTATACCTTGTAAAATGTTTACATAAAAGATTATGGTAACATGGACTAAGCTTGTAGTTGTTAAAAAATATGGTTATGAGAGAAATTTAGCTACAAATAAATAAGACTTGATGATTAGATATTGGAGGTAATGGAGGGGGAGTCACAAAATGAGACCCTGGTATTGGTAAGCAGATGGATGATTATTTCCTTCACTTCTTGAGAGCAGACAAACTTTGGGAGAAATATAATCTTTATTTTGGTCATATTGAACTTGAGAGGCTGTTTGGATATCATAATATAATTTCAAATAGGAAGTTGGAAAATGGTTCTGGAGTGTAGAGATGAAGTCTGAGATGAAGTCTGAGATCTATTATAGAATATATTGATATAAATCTTGGCATCATCTACAAATTGGTGAATAGTAAAACTATGGGTGTAGATGCCATAACTTAGGGAGAAACCCTAAAGTAAGAACAGAAAAGGGCCAGGGGCTAGGTCCTGAGGACTCCAAATTTTGTTGACTGGTGGGTGATAAAAAACTGATAAAGAAGTAACCAGAAACATAGAAGGAAGGAAACTGAGAGAATTATATTTCAGAAGCCACATGAAGGGTATGTTTTAAAAGAATGGCAAGGTCTATCTTGCCTAGAGTTGCTAAGAAGTCTTTTGGATTAAGTGACATAGAAGTCATTGCTGACTTTTGCAAAACTGAAGCAATGAATGAATTCATTGTAATAAATTAAGTAGAATCTAGATAATGAAAAAAAGAAAAGATTTTCTTAATGACTATTTTTTTTCAGAGTTTATAATAAGATGTGTATTATGACTCTCACAATGTTTTCCAACTTCATAGTTTTTGGAATCCTTTTCCTGGTGCATCTTATAGGACAAGATATTCTATGTAATCCCAGTTTTGAAAGTGTTGAGCCAGAAGTATTCTTTTGGCAAAAATTCTTGATTCTGTCAAGTTTCTCACTTCATACGATGGCTTTGCATCTACTTTCCTGGTCTAACATTAGACTACAGTGTTAGAATTTTGTGGTAATTAAGAGAGACGTCTCCAAAGCCAGATTTCTAAGGTTTAAATCCTCTTGCATACTGGGTGACCTTGAGAAATGTGATGGTTAATGTCATATGTCAGCTTGACTAAGGGAAGTCTGGATGGTTGGTAAAACATTATGTCCGAATGTTTCCAGTAGAAATTATCATTTGAATCAGGAGTCTGAGTTAAAGAAGTCCTACCCTCATCAGTGTAGGCAGGAATCATCCAAATCATCAAGAGCCCAAATAAAAGAAAAAGGTAGAAGAAGAGTGAATTTTCTCTTTCCTTGAGCTGAAACCCCTATCTTCTCCTGCCCTTAAACACTGGAGCTTCTCCAACTTATAGATGGTAGATGATGAGACTCCTTGTCTCTATAACAGATTGAGCCAATTCCTATGACAAATCTCCTCTTGTACATTTCTTTATATATCCAGCTGATTCTTTTTCTCTGGAGAACCCTGATTATAACAAGTGAGTCACTTAAGGTCTCTGTATCTCAGTTTCCCCATCTATAAAACGTAGAATGGTGGTATGTGATATTTAAATGAGTTCATGCATGTAAAGTGCTCAGTAGACTGCCTAGCATTTAGTAAGCAATTTAAAACTGATGGTGACAATTAGAACATCAGAAGGGACATTAGCTCTTTGTTATTTACTATAATAAGAAATGAAGTAAGTAGTTTCTGTCTGCATATATACTAAGAACATGCTTCTTTTGAGGGTTTCTACTTGGTAGCAAAGATGAAGAAAGCACAAACTGGGAATATGTCCTATTCTCTGCATGTTTTAACTTCTGCTTTTAAAATAAATGTTTATGAAGTCTTTTAGAGAATATAGAACCAGCCTGACTGTGTGTGCGTGTGTGTGCGTGTGTGTGAGTGTTTGTGTGTGTGTGTGTTTGTGTGTGTTCTATTCAGATGCATATGGGGTTAAATTCATAGTTTCACAAAAGAAACTGGCCCTATATTCACTTAATAAAGCTTGCAGCTTTATCATTCATATATTATCCTTGTTTTTTTCCAGAGAATACTAATTATCTGTTGCTCAACTTTTATCAAAATTTTTGTTAAAAAGAAAGTGAGTGATATTCTTGGAGAATAACATAAAAGATAATCAGTTTGACATTTCTTCTAAGTTCTCTAAAATTTACCTCTAGATCGTGAAGCTATGAGAATGGTAGGTTTAAACCCATTATTGCGACCTCACAGAATTACTTCTCAACTGCTCTGTACACAGAGCCCTCAGTGCGCCTCAAGGCATGATTGATATATATATAAACTCTGTGAAAGTCACTCTTAGGAATTGCTATGGAAGATTTTTATCTTAGGCTTCAGCACCTTCTCACAAACCACTGATATGCTTTTAATGATAAAGTCTCAGAATTTTGGAACCAATTATGTTTCTCATTTTGTTCTGGCTGGTTGCTAATATATCTATTATAAATTTGTAAGCTGATGCTATGTGTTGATGTCGTCTCTTTACCCCTCTTTTCTGCACACTGCCTTGTGTTCTGGGACCTGAACCACATGGGCTGGATCATGGGGATTTTATACCCTCTGGCTTCTATTAAAATTTGGTCCATAAGAGGTATGAGAAATCTAAAGGGGAGAAGAGAGTGAGATTAAGTACTTTTATTCCTTGAGCTCTCTGCAGGTTAGTACACTACAGGTTAGCTACTTTTTATTTTAAGTTCCCTGCTCCTATCAAATGGTCCTCTCCATAAGTTCTTTCTCCAGATACCACTGACCACTCACCTTGCCCTTCAGGTCTAGAGTAGTAAAAATCCCTGAAGGAGTGTTTTCTATTTCTTTACCAGAGGCACTCCACTACCCACTCTACTTTCTTTTATTTTTTAAACCTTTCCAACACTTTTGCCAATAGTCCCTTTATTAAACTCTCCTTAATGGATTCCATTTCAGTGTGCTGTCAGATTCCTGTTGAGACCCTGATTGATATACTCTAGCAACTATGCTGAGCATCCATTAATTGCCTCTTATTTTTACTCTAACCTATTTTATTTATGGATTTGTCTTTTATTTCTTTTAATTATGAATACCTCTGTTCTATAAAGCACCTCAAAATATTCTTTTGCAGAGGTAAGGTGTAAACAAACAAATGCATATGCAAAGAAATATACCAGGTACTCTGCTATATGCTGGGAATGAAAAGACAATTAAGTCTTAGTCCTCAGGGAGATAACAGTCTGTGAGGAGGATATTCAAGGAAGCAAATAAGCACAGTGCATTGTGGTGAGTTATAAAGAAGGTATAGGCAAAGTTAGGTGGGAATGTGGGAGATGAAGTTCCTTACTAAGCTTGCAGGTAGGGAGTGGGGATGGTCAGAGAGAACAGTGAGAGGAAGGGGAAGAGAACTGAGGTGGTCACAAAAGATGGAGCTATTAAAATCAGTTGAACAGGATGGTCCCAGGCACTTTGGGCCAGTCATTTGCCTCCCTGAAACATCAGTGATCTTGCTTGGTGTGTTGGGATTTCTCATTCATCTCCTGCAGGATTGATTATTTATTATTTAAAAAGTCTTAATTTTCAAGTTTTTGTTTAGGAATAAAATAACTTGGAAAATGCAAAATACTTTATTATTCTCCAAAGATTTATGTTTAATTCAAATGTGACTAATGAGCTTTGCAATATATGCCTAATTCCTTTCTTCTTTCATGTATAGGCTATAAGGCTTTTATATAAATCACATACCCACTTCATCAAAAATGTTTTTAAAAATAAGATAGATTAATACTGGGAATATGAGCAGCAGGTAAGCAATATCCAAGTCATAGAATACACACATTCTGGTTTCAATACATAGGTGAAAATTGTAACAATACTTGAAAAGGAAATTGTGATTTACTATCTGATCTTAGAATAAGCCTAAGAATGGTCCATCAAGAGCCTGCAGGCAAACACAATGTGTCCTGCTCTGTGTACTAAAGATGGCTATTTATTATCTGTTACACAAGTGATCAAAATCTCTGAATTGTTTAATTTTGGATTAATCAGAAGATGAAACATGGACTCTTACAGTCTTTTATCAGCCTTCAAAATGAGTCCCGACCTAGTCTGCTAACTTAAAAATAAAACCAAATGCAAACTTTCCCTGCTGTGTGAAAGGTTTGGCTAGCAGGCCTCCTAGAATTTTTTGTCTGTTGGGTTTTTAATGAGGACCAAAGTCTAGGTTCTGGAACACTGTGAATTTTGATTACAGTGGGGTTCCATCCTGGTTGGAATGGGGAAATGTCAGAATCCTTGTGAGCTCACCAGCCGGCTTCTAGATGAAAGGCTTTGGAGAGGCTTCTCAAATGCTGCTCCACTCTTGCTTTTTTTCCAAACCTAAACTCTGTACCCACAGAGGTTCAGGAAGCACAAAATCCCAGTCAATCATCGAGTTCGTAAAATGTCAATTTGTCATTTAGCAAATAATTTTAAGGCATAATTTTTAGAAGAGAAAATCAATCAACCTTCATAGATTTTTAGTTGCCCATTTTATTTTGCTTCCTTGTAAGTACCCAAAAGATGATATTGGATTTAATACAATATTGTGTTTTTGTTGAAATCCTGACATATTAAAAGTAAGAAGGAGCCTTGAACATTGGTCTCCCATGATCAAAGCACACTTTTAGTAGCTCCAATCTCCAGGGAAGGCATACTTCAAGAGTATACTGAAGCTAGAACATGTTCAGTTTTTTAGCTTCTCTCCAGAGACTTCTGCAGAGCAAGCCAATTAGCGACTTGATGGGTGACTTGTATGTGCTGATAAATATCCAGGCAGTGATCATTGAGTCATTCAGCTATAAGATGTCTGTAATTAAGTTTAACTCTTATCCAATTTAGAATAAATAACCCTTGGTTAAAATAAACCACTAGATATTATTTTTGTATTCATACTACTGTGATAGGGCAATAGATTTCAAACTCTTCCATTTTCCAACTCATGTGGTGACATAGAGGTTCTATGGGCCACCCAGTGGTTTGGTTCCATTTGCCCCTGATAAGGTAAGGAGATGGGTATATTGGGTGTGTATGTGTGCAGCAGGGCAGAAAGTAGACATTCTTCATTATAAGATAAGATGAATGATATGTCTTTAGATGAGATAAACTAAATTTATAGCTAGCTTTTATTAATTGTAACTTAGCCATTCATTATTCTCTAGTTCTTTGAATATTTATTAAATCCCTAAGCCCTGTGCCAGGATTCTGTAATAAAAGTTAGCTCTTGTTCTCATATAAACACCCTGATAGGTAAGCAGCACATGCTAGGGTAGCCTACATGAATAACATCTAACTAAGATTAGAGGAAGTGAAGTTTCCCTTGAGGAGATGATACTTGAACCAAATTTTGAGGGACAGGTAGACCATCAAAAAAAGAGAAAGGAGTATAGGCTAGGAAGAGGAAACAACATTACAAATAGCAAAGAAAATAGAGAACATGACATATTTGAGAAGCAAATATTCTAATGCAGACACTGTCAATGTTAAAACTGTAGACCTGGATCTACAGACATACACAGTATATAAATTCTGTAGATAAACCTCACTCTTGGGGTAATGTTAGTTGATGGAGTCTGTATGCCCAAACACATTTTAAGTAAAAGAGAAGTCACTATTTTTTTCTGATAATAATTTCTTCTATTTTCATTTGAAAAGTTATTCTTACTCTACTCTCATCAGTGTAGTTGAGATGGCATTGACTCATTGCTCTAAGTCTGACCTACAGGAAGCTGGCATTCCCTGGCTGACTATACTTGTAGTTGAGAGTGATTATGGCACAGAGGATTAGTGAGGAAGACAGGAATAATGAGGCTGAAGCAATAAGCTGAGGCTAGACAATGAATGATCTTGCAGGTGGTCGTCACACTTTTGGACTTTACCTGAGGTCCACTGGTAACTGCTGGATTTTAAATAGAGGAGTGACATTTTTAAATAAAACTTTAAAGGTGATGGAAGCTGATTGAAATATAGCAAGAAGTACTTCCAATAAGGCAGGTGAAATTTTTAAAAGGTAAGCTAAAACAGTGACAATGGAAAAAAAAAGACTGGAAAAAAAAAAGAAGATCTGGAAGATGTCAAGGTGGTGGAAAACACAAAACTCCATATTGGATTAGAGATTGAGAGTTCTGTTAGATATCTAAGTGGAGTCATCTAGTCAACCACTGGATATAAATATGTAGAATTAAGCTAAGGAAAATGGCCTTAAGGTATAAATTTGAAGTTGTCAACAATAAAGTTAATGTTACTGATAGCAATGTGTTGGAGGTGGAGGATGATTTTGTGTAACAGTCAGCATTTTGTAAAGTCAAGTCACTGTCATGCTCAGTGGAGGGCCCATGGGAGTAGTGTTTTGATTAAACCAGATGTTACTGTGGTGCCAGCAAAAGAGCCCTTGCCTAAGGTTTGGGGACTTATTTACAACTAAACTATTGTGTTTTTTTAACTTTTGCAAAGCTATTTAGTTTCTGAGATTAAATTTCCTCAACCCAGAAATATAGAAATTGTTAAGCCCACTACCAATTTAAAAATAACCTTTGTGAATTCTACACCATTATTACAATAATTCAAATCCATGCCAATATAGAAATTATTATAAAGAGTACACATGGCTAAATATTTTCAGTAGAGATAGAGTGTAAGGAAGGAGGAGGTGAGGTAAACTGTCCATAGATACCCTTCAACTTCCATTTTGCTTCTTCATTCCAAGCTCCTCAATTTTCACTAAATATTGATGGTTACAAATGAGTCTGAGGATGAATTTGACTCACATATATGTTTTATTTAGCTTGCAGAGTGTTTTTTTTTATTATTTAAATGGTTGCATCACTGAAAAATCAGATTTTACATAAAATTCTAGTCTTCTAGTTTATTAAAGAATTAGAAGATCTAGAACATTGGGTTCATGTCTTTTCTATGGTAACAATAATTTAGAACTGGATAGAGGTTGCCCCCTTTATAAGGAGCATCTGCTCTTTGGTTCACCACATTTGTACCATTCCCTGTTTCCTTACACATGGGTAGATACAGTCACTCATATTTCTGGGTTAGCTCTGGAGATTTGACTATGATCCTGAATTGCCCAACTTTCCAAACAATGATCGAAAAGAACAGAGAGAAGACAGATTCAAAAGTAGGAAGAAAATACAGAACGAGTTGTATTTTCATAATTTCTTGCGCCCTGCTTTCTTTAAAGAACTGATTTTTTTATATGCATTAAAATGCATTTTAAATAGAGATAAAGGCACTTATTGTAAAATGTGGTATTATTCACTTTCACCTTTAGCCTCTGAAGACTTGAATCTACATTTTAGAAAAATACTCAAAATGCTGTTATTATGATACTTAGTTTTTCAAACTGGTTATTTACGATGGCAATTTTTCAGGGAATTCACTAAGGCTTTGAAGGACTGGACAGTTTTATGTTATAATTTTTAAAATAATATTTTTAATTAGTATAAACATATCCTTGACTATTTGGATGCCAGTTTTTTTAAAATTTCCACTTGATTTGTGACCAAATATGCAATCATCTTTGCATCTGCATGATTGCAAGTGATCACCAGAAAAGGCAAAATTTTACTTCTAGTACCAAAGTTTTTTAGTGCTCGTTCATAAATGATATTTCCTACCCTCCCTTTTAAATGATGACTATTTATTTTTCAGTTTTGAGAACCGTAGAATATTTGGAGTTGGTCTAATGGGACTTGCTTGAGATCTGTACAGCTGAGTGCTGTGAGGATTCACCAAGAAGACACATTTAAAGTCATAAGATACCAAGACACGTGTATTTTCTATTTTCCTAAAATTAAAGATGGAGCTGATGACATAGTTTTTGAGTGCTGAATATGTGCCAGCTTTATGTTAATTCACAAATTTTATGATACAACTATGATGAGGAGTTAAGATTTAGAGAATTGAAATGCCTTGCCCCATGTCTCACCATCAGGATTAAAAATCTAGACTCTTTGACCTAAGAGTAGGGTTGTTTGCCTTAAAAGTGACAAAGAAGACAGGAAGGGAAGAGAAATATAAGTATTTTAGACAAGAAAATATTCAATTAGCTTTGCAATATTGTATAATACTTTATAACATGAATAATACCTGTAGTTCAAAGAACTATATTGGCTCATTGCTATAGTCAGCAATGAATACCTGTACTGTTCCTGTCAGCAGGGTCTGCATATTTCCTGGGGCTGAGCTCTCAGAGATGCTTTCATATTTAGTTGAGAATGTTGTTACCTGGCCATTTTACACACCGTTAATTATTTAAAAGCTACATGTTAAAAGTTTACCAAAGCCTAAAAGATTTTTATGCTTCTGAGAAAGCTCAAACATTTCATGGCTCAGTTGCATTTCAATAAATTTGGTCTATTATCCTGAAATCTTAAAACACTGTTAATGTTTAGATAATTAACTTTTTGCCATTGTAAGATTTCTATTGTTCTCTAGATAGCATTTCTGTAATTGTCATGTTTTCCCAAACTTTAGGTTCATTTAATTTTGCTTGGGGGGGGGGCTCTAAATATGGATGTGAAAGGCATTATTATTACAGTAGAATGATAAAAAAAGAATATAGCTTTATCATTTCATTGCAAAGCTCAGGGTTTTAGAATCTGAGTGACTTGGGACATAAGAAGCTCTCAGTAGAGGAATCAAAAATTTTTTCAGTTGTCTGCATATGTCCATACTCCTTTATTCATTTTTGACATGTCTAGAACACTTATTGGTCTTATTTGATGGCTTGTTTTTGGATTTGGTCATTAATAACTATCCCTTAAATATGAGTTTTACCAACTGGATATTTTCTGAGCAGAGGCTTCCCAATTAAGAAGGGCAAACAATTGCAGCCATCTTGGTTTTGATGTTTGGAGAAAATATCTACTTCCAGAAGATATATAAAGTGAAAATGAAAACGATGCTGCTATGGAGAGGTCAGAGGAGAGGAAAAGAAGAAGCCTAAATGTTAAAGGAGGCAAGATGTAACTATAAAACTAGGAAAGAGATAATCAGAAGCTGCCCACAAGCTATTTGGGTCTTATTTACTAAATTATTGATTATAGGTATAATTGCTCTGAATCTGGTGGGTATTTCACCTCACAGTCTATATGTTTATATGTTTTGCTTTGCTCTGTCTCTACACATTCTGTGAATCTAATACCCTGGGAATGTATCTGAATCAGTAATTCTAGGTTTGCAAACAATATTTCTGAAGTGAAAGAGTAATGAAGCAAGCAAAGAGAAAATGCACGTTTACTCCCCATGTAATTGGAACATCAACATGAAGACTGAGGGAGAATGACAGTGTTCATAGCATTTATAATTAGTGATAACATGGGAATGGATAGGAGTTAACATTTATTGAGCATCTTCTAGGTATCAAGTACTATATTGAGCAGTATGGACATAGTTCAAAACAGATTTGGACCCTGTCCTTATGTAAGTATATTAGGAAAAAGAGACAATGGCCAACTAATTAGAAGTGTTTTGAGAGTTCCAGAAGGAAAGCACAAGAGCCCTAAGGAAAGATATACAGAGTGGATTTAACTTGTCTAGGCAGTCTGGGTAGTGTCGCTAAGAAAAATGTTACTAATTAGTCAAAGCAATGGACTAGTGAGGAAGGGAACTTTGCAGGCAGACATGCCCTCCACCTCAACGAAGGAGAAAGGTAATAAGAAACATAAATACATAAAGGCAAACTGTGAAAAGATCTATAAAGAAAACCAACAGATGCCATGGCAGCAGGACTATTTGATAAAGTGGTCTGAGAAGCCCCCTGAGGAAGTAATACTTAAGATGAAATCTGAAGAATGAAATAGAACCAGCTCTGAAAGTAAGGTGATTTAAGTAGAGAAGAGAGGACATGAGAAGGCTTTGGGAAGGGACATTCCTTAGGATATTTAAGTAACTGAAAGTAGGTCAGAGTCCCTAAATATGGTGTGTCAGCAAGAGAGTACCATGAGATAGAATTGAAGAGAAAGGCAGGGGCCAGATTTAGCAGGCCTGGTGGACTCAGTGGTTTACAGGAGTCATTAGGAAGTTTTTGACACATGGCACAGCAGCATGCAGAGAGACCTTACAGTAACTCTGGAAGATTAAGAAATTGAGGCTATGAAAAAAACAGGTTTCTAAATGTTTTGTGTACCATAAATGACAGCCAGCTTTTGAATGTTAAGCCTGTTTGACCCCTAAACTCACACTTATTGGAAAGGTGAGTGAGTCACCTAGACTAATGATTGGCATGAAAGAGCCCTGAGAGAAACATACTCAGAAAGAACTTGTGAATTTTTCAAAATCCCCACACCATAAAAATCCTGTGAATGGACACTCTTAAATATTTTACAATTGATTGTACCCAGACAAATGCTACAGTGAGAATAAACTCTACAAAAACATCAAAACAAATATTCTTCCCCCACACATGAAAACCCCTACCCCCACAGATCATCTCTTTAAGTTCTCTTGACTTAAATATATGAAGGCAAAAAAGACATTTTTTAGACTGAAGATTGTTCTCATATTTTATTAATGCATTTAGAAATATATTTTTCCTCTTTTTTTCTTTATAGTTCATTTATGACTTGTTTCTTGTTTTATTTGAATGTAGTGTCTTGGCTTTTGGAGTTCCCTAAAATTATGTTGTGTACTTTATCGATGGTGACAGTCAACAACCTAGTGAGCTGGCATTTGCTTCCCAATTCCCATTCTGTATTGGCAGAAAAGATGTTCTCCCCTGAGCACCTTGGAAGAAATATCAGGCATGGAGTGGGGTCATGGCCAATGAAAAGCCCATAGAGGTACACTTTTTATCCCTTACCTGGTTTCAGTAGGTAGTTTTGACAGTTTTTTCAGATGGCTTGTTGAAGTATTCTTCTGGTTAAGAAATGTCCAATGACCATTTTTCAGAGTCTTTGAAGAAAGAGGAAGGGATTCAATCGCAAGATAGGAGAAAACAGTTTGAATTGAAAACACAACCTAATCATTTTGGTGAATGCCGTCTGTTCACTGGTGATCTGGGTAATGAGGGAGTCCTGGAGACCTGACAGCTGGCTGGCAGATTTCTGAATGAATGAGGAAATTTTCCAGTTCATCTGTGGAGAATTTAATCCAACATTATAGCATTAGACTACCCATCTGCAGCCTGCAATTGGGACAGACAAGAGAATCACTATTACTTGGTAGAGACAAGCCACAGATCTGGAATAAGGCAGACTGGCATGCCTGTTTGGTGTTGGCAGAGCTGAGGTTTAGTCTATTGTTGCAAGATGGCATTGCCAAAGGAGAGTGAGAATTCGATTGCATGAGGCACTCGTCACACACGCTGTCTCAGAATGGACAGAATGTGTGGAATGAACTGAGAAACCCTGACTTTTTGAGGGCTGTTATTCATACTCCCCTGCTTGTTGTCTGTGTCCTTCCTAATGGGCTAGTGTCTTCTACCTCCAAAGGTCATTTATTAATCCACTTGGATGACTCTGTTTTGATGCTGATATCAGTTTATGGGTTATTATATCTATTTGCAAATCATGACTCAAAAAATGAAACTCTGGATGCAAAACACTCCATATGCCCATAAACCACAAACTGAATATAAGTTGGCAACATAGGAGTGATTGTGTTGGAAGTTTGAAAGCCTCAGTCAGCCAGCCTTTATTGAACCTCTGATATTAAATGCTACATTACTTGGAGGACTGCAAAGGAAAAAAAGAATATGGAAGATGAGTATGTGCATGTAGTTCAAATGGTCATCTCAAACAGGAGAATGGTTCTTTCCCAATGCATTTTAAAGGGGAGGAGAACTAAAGAATTTATTTTTTAAAAAGAGTCTATGTTTTGGCCCAAATTGAGCAAATAGAGTATGGCCTTTACTTTCTGTTTTTTGTTTTGTTTTGTTTTGTTTTGTTTGCATTCGGTTGAAGTCAATCAGTTGACAGTAAAACAGTTTTACTACTATTAGTAAAAAATAATACAATTAGAAAAAAATAGTAAAAAAATTTATTGAGCCATTACCAAGTGTCAGTTACTTTATAAGCATTGTATTATTAATCCTTACAAAACTCTTAGGTAAATATTACCACAGGCTTTCATTAAAATATGAGAGTTTTAAAGTTCACTTAGATTATGTGACTTGCCCAAGATGAGGAGAGAGCAGTTCATAGAGCCAGGATGTAAACCCAGGTGAAGAACCTCAGCTTATCTCTATATGGAAGGGTAAAGTAGATGTAGCATCAAAAGAACTGAGATATATGCTTTTTCCAGCACTTACAAGTTATGTAAACTAAGACAAGTCTTCTTCACTCACTCTCTGTCTCATTTTAAATGGCAAAAATAGTGGCCTCTCAGCACAGAAGATGGTTGGGATGAACATACAAAATAATGTATGTGAACTTGCTTTAAAATTCAAAGGTATTACTAACATGATCTTTCATTTAAGCAACAAACATTAGTTGAGTGCCTCCACTGTATTCAATACTTTGCTAGCATAGTGTTAGAATGATAAGACATGCTGGAGGCCACAGACAGGTCAGCCTGGTATGGGAAGAGGCAAGCACATGATTACATTGTAATAATTGCTATGGCATCAAGAGAAGGACAAAGAACACTGTATGGAGAGACTGAAGATGACTTTATGGGAGAGATGTCTCTGATTTTTGTCAAATAGAGGAGGAGGCTCATGTCTGCCAAAAAAAAATCTTATGATATTTATTATATTGAGGAGAGATTATAAGAACATGGTATGTTAGAATAAAGGTGACAATTTTAAAAATATTTTAAAATAAGCTTTTTATTTTATATTTACAGAAAAATTGTGCAATAGTAGAGCTTCCATATACACACCACACCCAGACTATCTTATTATTAGTGTCTTACATTAGCGTGATAAAATTATCACAATTAATGAAACAATATTGACACATTATTGACTAAAGTCAATACTTTATTCCAGTTTCCAAAATTTTTACCTAATGTCTTTATTCTGTTCTGGGATCCAATTCAGGATACTGTGTTCTACTTCGTCATAATGTCTCTGTAGGCTCTTTTTGGCTAACAGTGTGTATCCTTGTTTTTGATGACTTTAAAAGTTTTGAGGAGTACTAGTTAGATAACTTGTTGAATGTTCCTCATTTGGGATTTTTCTGATGTTTTCTTTGATAAAAATGTATATCTGTCACTCTTGACATTAAGAACTGATAGCCTGGTTTAGGCATTGTTTGTTAGATTTCTTTACTATAATTACTTTTCCCCCCTCTTTTTATACTATATTATTGGGAAGAAGTCACAGTGCAGCCTTAGTTAAAGAGTGGGAAGTTATGATCCACTTTCTAAAGGTGAAATAGCTACACAAATAATTTGAAATTCTTTTGCATGAGCAATTTGTCTAATATCCTCCTCTATTTATTTATTCAATCATTTATACATATCAGTATGGAACCATTGATATTTATTTAATACTTTAAATTATAATCCAATACTTATTTTTATTTTGTTGATTAAATTGTTCCATCTTTGATGGAATTACTTCAGTTGGCTTCTTGTGGCTTTGACTTTCATTATGTTTTGGGGGTTTTCTCCCCCATACTTTCTTATTTTCTGGCACTACTAAATGTACCAGGTTCATTTGTATATTTTGCATATTTTCTATTTGTATACTAGAATCAGCCATTTCTCCAAAAGTTTTTGGTTCCTTTTATTGGAGAATGGTATTAGAAATCAAGACCTGGGTGCTAGATATGCTCATTACTGCTAAGATGTCATTGCTTCAAGGCTTTCTGGGATAATAGAGAAATATATATGAAAAACTAACCGATGTAGATGCACATATTTGTATTTTTATATGTAATCATCTGTATCAATATTGAGCTAAACATGACTTCATCCTGATGTGCCAACTCTAATTCATTACAACATGGATCATTCTAGACTTCTCCTCTTGCACATTCTTTCGAATTTTCAACATAGACCATCATGACAAAGAACAGTTTCATTTCTTCTTTTCCAACTTATTCTTCTTGTTATGTTGTACTAGCTAAAACTTCCAGTAAGATATTGAATGGGAGTGGTGAGAAAGGATGTTTGTGCCTTGTTCCCAGTCTCAGAGAGGAAGCATCCAGCCTCTCACTATTATGATGCAGAACATAGGTTTTTATAGTTGTTCTTTGAGAAAAGTCTTTTCTATTCCAGTTTTCTGAAAGGTTTTTAAATTATGAATGTTAGATTTTATAAAATGCTTTTTAGATGTTGATCGATATGATCATATGATTTTTCTTTAGCTTGTTGATATAATAGATTACATTGATCGATTTTTGAATGTTGATCATCTTTTCATCGATAGAATGAATTCCACTTGATTGTAGTGTTTCATTCTTAATTAAATTTATTGGATTTGCTTTGCTAATATTTTATTGCACATTTTATATTTAAGTTTATGTGAGTTATTGTCTATAGTTTTCTTTTCTGTAATTTTTTTATCTGGTTTTGTTGGCTTATAGACTGAGTTAAGAAGTCTTCCCTCTGCTTTTATTTTCTGGAAGAAATTATGGAGAATCAATATAATGTCTTCTTTAAATATTTTGTAGAATTCACCAGTAAAACCATCTGGAATTGGTATTTTCTTTTTTGAAAGTTTATTAATTATTGATATAATATACCATTTAAATATTCCTAACAGTTAATAGATCCAGTGATTTTTCTGCTTCAGGTGTGAGGATCCTGGCTGTTTCTCTAGCTATGCCTATTCCACTTTTCAGCATTACAGTTTGCCCTGCAACCATAGTTCTCTGATGGTTCCAAGAAAAGTAATTTTCAGTTTTTCCAAGTTTTACTGGCTATAAGGACAGGAATGATGATTTCTAAGCTTTGTACATGTTCCAGTTGAAACTTGAAGTCCAAGGAGACAATTTTCATGTGACTGGAACATAGGTACAAACAAAGGAAGGGAGGTAGGGCTGGAAAAATAGGAGTACTTCCTACTTCAAGGCCTTTTGTGCCAGGATGAAGTTTGGACTCTCAGCTATAGGCCAGGAATGTACAACCATACAAAAGTTTTAGCTAGGTAGAAGGATGACCCTTGTAGTGAGTAGGAGTGCTTCTCCTGGGGACTGGAGGCACAGAAAGAATCTGGTCAGACTTATACAATTGCCTCGCACATACTCCTCCCATTTAGCTATCTTAAGTGCATTTAATGCTATTGTTTAGTTATTATTTCAACAGGGCACGTCATTGTTTACTTTAACTGAACTAGAAAGAAAGTTTTCTGTGTCTTCTTGTTCCACTCTGCTTTTCCAGTGAACTGGGCTGTAGCGCATACATAAATAGCAATTGAACTGAGTGAACTGAATCATTCAGGAGTTTTAATGAATTTTACCCCAGGCTATCTTCAGCAGCCATGTTGTTAGAAATATAGGTTAGAGGTGAATTTATATATTATTTTCTAAAAGCCTTACAAAGTCATGTTGTTTTCATACCTTTGGGTGAAAAAGAGGTATAAGCAATAGTTCCTGTCCTGCTGCCTCAGTGATTATTCTGCACCATATGTATTTATGTTATTAAAGTATATGCATGATTTAAAGTATACATATGATTTCATACACAGGAATCAACAGTTGTGATATAGTGGTACATTTTATCAGCAAAAGCAGAGGAAATCACTGTATTAAATGCAAGTGGTCTTGACTCAACCAGCAATCAGGTAGCACCATCTATGAGTCAGGTATTGTGCCTAAGCACCATGGGTAAATATATGAATGTCACAGACCTTCCTTTAATGACTCAAAATCTAGTGAGTTAGGCAGACATGTGCTTATCTGTAAGATCAATCAGATTATAATAAATGAGAAATAATATTAAAATGATAAAAGCAATGTAAATACTTTCAAATTTTTATTATGTAGCCAAACCTATGCTAAACATTTTATATACATGATTACAATCTTTATGACAACCCTATACCCACTTTATAGATAAGGACTATGAGGCTCAGAGATCTTAAGTGTTGTACCCAAGGTCACAGTGAGCAAAATAAGCAGGATTGGAAATGAGATTTTTCTGGCTCAAAGCTTCCATCTGTTCACTCTGCTTTAAGGTGTGGGAACACAGAAAGTGTGATTAATTCTATCTGGATGAATCAAGAAAAGCTTTACAGAGAAGGTGGCATTTAAACTAGATTTTGACAGAGTGGTTGGATACTGCCAGGATAAGAAAGAAGAAAAAACAAGAGAAGAGGTATGGAAAGGTTCATGACTGGCAAAACCTGCGTTATGGTAGGAGCATGGCACATGAATGAGGTGAAAATAAAAGAAAATGAAGGACATTGGCTGCCATGCTAAGGCATGAATTATGAACAAGGCAGGGATTTTGGAACATGGATCTAGTTACCTGAAGTAATCTAAGTTAGCAAGTTTACACTGGACACATGTGGAAGATAAAGTATAGGGAAGCAAGCCTGGAGGCAGGGAGATCATTTTGAGTGTTATGAAATACAGAAAAAAGAAATTAAGACCGAATTCTTAATATGAAGTCAAAAAATTTTCTATTCAGGATAAGAAGATTTTAAGTTCTTTATAAGAAAAACCTTTTGATTCCTCTGAAGATTTCTAACAATTTAAGTACTCAACTATGAGTGGAAATGATTTCCATGCCTGAGTTACAGTAAGAGTTAATCCCAGGCTCAGTGTTCTGAATTCTAGAGAGCAGTCCTCGTAGTTTCCTTTAAATTCAACAAAGAAAAAAAAGAGAAGTTCCAACTTAGTCATGGCTGGGGCGTTAGTGTACATTTATTTATTATTTAAAAAATAATCATTTGATTCCTACAATGTGCCAGGCATTCCCTTATTCAGGAAAATTTATTGAGTACCTACTAGAAATCAAGCCCTGTGATAGGCATTAGAGACAGACTGGTGAACAACAGAGTCATGGAGCCTGATTCCAGAGAGCTTATTTATTACCTAACAGATTTAGGGTGTGGTAGGAAAGTGCCCCAATTTTAACTGAGAAAAAGTTAAAAAAAAAAAAAAAAAAGCATAGTGCCAAATTTTCCTTTTGGTGAAAGTCTTTCCAGAGCAGATCTAATTCTGCATGCATACTTCACTAGTTCCCTAGTCTTTTGTGTCCAGACCACTGCTGTTTTTTCTGGTTTACTTTTTCCTTCAGGTTTTTCTCCACATGTGGCAAATTTGGGGCCCATTAATTTGCTATATAGCTCATACCTTGCTCCAAGTTACTCGGGCTTCTATTAACCATTTCAATAGTTAACTGACATTAACTCTCATGACCTGAATAACCTGGTCAAAAGATCCTCTTTTAAACAGGAAATTTCTTTATCCTCCCTCATTATAGACTCTTGGTTCTTGATACTAAACATTTGATCTTGATGGTCTTCTTCAGATATATATTATTTTCCTTGAACAATGCTGGAGCTCAATATTCTGAAACTTTAAAATTAAAATATGCCTGCAAATTATATCTTTTCCAACTCCTTTTGTTAAAACTTAAGTGGATTCTATGTCATGATCCTAAAATGTTATTTAGAAAGAGTGATTAATAAAGTCCATTTTCTGTGGCAAAAGTAAGTTCAAACAATTCTTATATGTTTATTCCATGTCTTTGAAGTTTTTTTACAAAGTGTGGAAACATTTGTTAGTTTTTAAATTAGAAAATGTCAGAAAAAAAAAATAGCCTGGATCTGGGGTGAAAAGTTTGGGTGAAATCCATACATTCATTAGTAAGTATCAATGGATATTTCACAACACTGGTCATAAGGGGCTTCTTCATTTCTGGAGAGGTCAGTGATAGAACTGGATAGTGGTCAGAATCTGAGAAAATGGAAAAAATAATTCTGTGTCACAGGAAAGTACAAATCCCTCAGCCAGGACCTGTATTAATTGGCACTGGTTTGCTTGGGATCAGAGCAGCTTCTCATCAAGTGAAGGCAACCCATCAAAGATGGGCCATCTGCTCCACTTCCTCAGCAATGGCACTTGTTCAGTCCTTACCTTAGAACCTGCTCCTCTTGATGAGATAAACAATATGTTTGAAGCACCAGAGATGCTGTGCAGCTTAGCAGAGAAATGATGTTTTATGAAGTGTCATCTTGTGCAACCATCTGGAGAGAATCACATTTGACCATCCTTGGGGACTATTCCGTTTATCCCAGAGTTCCGATTCTATCCATTGAAAACTGTCAATTTTTTTTTTGGTTTAAAGATAGCATACTCCACTGCCCCTTTTCTTAGAGAAAGAAAGGTTTTTCCATTACATAGTGATTTGTGGATAAAAGTCAGAATTACTGCAGATAAAGTGTGTTGAATGAGAATATGACATATAAAATGATAATGCTTCATACTCTAACAAGAGTTCACTGGAAATCTGTTTCCTGCTTCTTATAAACAAATTAGAACAATGAACTACCCCACCACAAGATTAGCTAAAATTTGAGTCAATATAGATTAAAAGTCATAAAAAATTTTACTTATTAGCCAACAACATAATTTACAACATTTAACATTTTCAATATATTCAAAATGATGTAATAAGACAAAGCTAATATTTAACACTGGCAATAAATACACCATGTCATTTTAATTCACTTCTGTATATATTTATTTCTAAAACAAATATTTTCTCACATAACCAAAATAGAATTAATATACCTAACAAGATTAATAATAATTCTCTAATAACTTAGAATAACCAGTCCATGATAGAATTTCTTTAATGGTATCAGAAATGTTTTTACAGTTGATTTTTCTCATATAAGGCCCATTCATTGCTTGTGGTTGCCATGTCTCTTAAGCATCTTCTTGAATATTAGTCTGGAATAGTCTTACCTTTCCTTTCTTTCTCACATGCCATGGACTTGTTGAAGAAATTAACCCAGTTGTCTTATAGAATCTCCTATATTCTGGATTGAATTCTTTTGGCATCATTTTACTTGCTCCTGCTTGATCTACATTATGGAAGAATTGACATTAAGTATAAAGGCATGATCAGATCACATTAAATTTTTTTAAACCTCATAGATGATACTCCATACTTCATATTGACCCCTGAAGACATATAATATCTGGTTTTCTAATGTTTGGTAATGCTGAATGATTATTGATCACTTCTTTTCTACTAATCATTTTAATCTATTTTTTCATGACCATTATGTGAGAAAGTTTTTCATTAGACCTTGCAAAATCATGAGTTTCTAATTCTACATTCTTTGAGCATTTGTTAGCTATATTTATTCTGTATAGAAAAATTGCCACTCATTCACTAGATCAAAAAGATATGATCTATGGTGGACTTAGTTTCAACCTTTTCCCAAAGAGCTTTCTTCTTCATTTTAGTGCGGAATAGGAATTGGAGGTAACAGCCTGGGTTCTAAGGGTGCTCGTTGCTTCTGACTTGCCACTGCTCCAAGGTCTTTTCAGTAGACAGGATTAGTCAATATGTATTTTTAAAACAAGAGAGATTAATCTATTTTACATTAATATTTCTAGTTCAATTTTAAGATATAGAACTTTTTTACTTCTTGGACCTTTAATCTCAAACCGAAAACTCTTATTCTCACTGACATTAACACAACTACTTATTCTATCCTGAAACACCCTATAATAGTTTTAAAATAGAAATACCAGTATTAATACTAAAATTAAGTCTATAGAATATAGTTTAAAATCTCCATTACTCTTATTATGAATGAAAAGTGAGCTTTATACATACACCACTCACAACCCATTCTAACTTCTTTTTCTGTGCTCTCTCTTCATATTTTTTTTTGCCAATTTTTGGATTAGATACTTGATCATTTCTTCTTAATTATGAGAAATGCTTTAAATATTAGGGATAACAAAGCTGTAAGTTGGAAATATTTTTCAGTTTATTATTTATTATTTTTAAAATTTTATTTTATTAGTTTCAAGTATATAGTATATTAGTTAGACATTTATATAGTTTATGAAATGATCCCCCTGATTGCCCTTTTCCTCCTCTGGCTCTCCACCTAGCCATTACATTAATACTGACTACATTTCCTGTGCTGTGCTTCCTATACCTGTGACCACCTATCAATTAATTTATGCTTTTTTAATCCTTCACCCCTCTCTCCCAACCCCAACCCCCATCCCTTTTGTCTGCCACCAAATTGTCCACTATATTTGCGAGCCTGTTTTCCATTAGTTTGTCCTTTTTCTTTCTTAGATTCTGCATATAAGTGAAATCATACAGTATTTATCTTTCTCTGACTTATTTCACTCAGCATAATAACCTCTAGGTCTATCCATATCATCATAAATGATAGGATTTCATTTTTTAATGGCTGAGTAATATTCCATTGTATATATGAACCATAACTTCTTCATCCAGTCATTTGTTGATGGGCATTTAGGTTGCTTCTATATCTTGGCTATTGTAAAATGTGCTGCCATGAAACAGAAGTGCATAGATCTTTATAAATTATTGTTTTGGTTTTCTTTGGGTAAATACCCAGAAGTGCAATTACTGGATCAAAATGTATATCTATTTTTTTAAGTTTTGAGAAACCTCCAGATTGTTTTCCATAGTGGCTGTACCAATTTGCAATCCCATCAACTGTGTATGAGAGTTCCCTTTTCTCCACATCCTCACCAACACTTGTTCTTTGATTTATTGATGCTAGCTATTCTGACAGGTGTGAAGGGATATCTCATTGTGGTTTAATTTGCATTTCTCTGATAATTAGAGACTTTGAACATCTTTTCATATGTCTATTGGCCATCTGTATTACCTCCTTGGAGAAATATCTGTGCAGGTCTGCTGCCCATTTTTTAATTGAACATTTTGGTTGTTGCATTATATGAGTTCTTTATATATTTTAGGTATTAACCTGTTATTAGATGTATCATAAGCAAATATCTTCTCCCACTCAGTCAGTTGTCTTTTCATTTTGTTGGTTTCCTTTGATGTGCAAAAACTTTCAGTTTGATATGCTCCCATTTGTTTATTTTTCTTTTGTTTCCCTTGGCTGATGATATATATTTAAAAATAAATTACCATTAGCAATATCAGAGAGTTTACTGCCTATGTTTTCTTCTAGAAGTTTTATAGTTTCAGGTCTTACATTTAAGTTTAATGCATTTTACATCTCTTCTTATATATGGGGTAGAAAGTGGTCCAGTTTCTTTCTTTTGCACATCTGTCCAATTTTTTCAACACAATTTATTGAAGAGACTCTCTGTACCCCATTGTATATTCTTCCCTCTTTTGTCATATATTAAGTGAGCATATAGACATGGATTTATTTCTGGACTATCGATTTTGTTCCATTAGTCAATGTATCTGTTTTTATGCCAGTACCATGCTGTTTTGATTACTGGTGCCTCACATATAGTTAGATATCAGTCAGTGTGATACCTCCGAATTTGTTCTTCCTTCTCAAGATTGTCGTGGCTATTCAGGGTCTTCGATAGTTCCATATAAACTTCAGAATTATTTGTTCTAGCTCTCTGAAATATGCCATTGGTATTTTGATAGGGATTGCATTGCATTTATAGATTGCTTTGGGTAGTATGGCCATTTTAATGATGTTAATTCTTTTTATCCATGAGCATGGTATATGCTTCCATTTAGTTGTATCTTCTTCAATTTCTTTTTTCAATGACTTATCATTTTCTGATAACAAGTCTTTTACCATTTTGGATAATTTGATTTCCAGGTATTTTATTGTTTTGATGCAATTGTAAATGGGATTGTTTCCTTAATTTCTCTTTCTGAAAGTTCATCATTGGTTTGTAAATAAAAATGCCAGACTTCTGAATATTAATTTTGTATCCTGCTACTTTACTGAATTAATTTATCAGTTCTAATAGTTTTTTTGTGGAAATTTTAGTGTTCTCTATATATAATATCATGTCATCTGCAAATAAGGAGAGTTTTACTTCTTTCTTTCCAATTTGGATGCCTTTTATTTCTCTTCTCTTTATCAGTTATTTTTTTTGAAGTGAGCATAACCTCAAAATTTTAATGTCTTTATAATGAAACAAAAGATGAAGCTTAGAAGTGGATCATGCAATCTTTTCCCATCTCCTCCCACTTCAAAATTTTTGCATCTCTTAGTAGTCAGCATTCTCTTAAATCTGCAGTTGAGCTCAACACATTGAAGCCTCAGCACAATCTTCTTTGTAGTTTTAGCCTTTTCCCAGAAAATTGGCTTAGTCTGCTTACCATAACCACTCTGTTTCCTGTCATAATGCCCCTTTTCCTTGGCATACAGAGAATTCTTAACCTTTCTTGTACTGTGTCACTTTATGGAGTTGGGCTTGTCACACTCTTTATAGAAAGTCCAGTAGGTCTTAGGTATATTCATCATGTTTGTGGGAGCTCTGTCAGGATGGAAAGGAAGTTTTTATTTTTTTACTCTGTATATGTTTTGTAATGCAAAATTTTTGTTTCAAATTTTTATGTAGTCAAATGTAGCAGGCTGTTTCTGTATTGCTTCTAGATTTTGAATCAGAGGAAAATTTTACCCCTGGCTTATAAAGAAATCCATCCATGTTTTTTTCCTACCACGTGGTTTCTTACTCTGATCCACTTGATATTCATACAGGTATATAGTGTGAAGAACAGATTTAGTTTTATCTTTTTCCATATGGCTCCTCAGTTGGCAAAACACTTTATTAAAAAAAAAATCTATTTTAGACTTGCACTTTCAGATGGATTTAACTAGATTATAGCTTGATAATACAAAACAGAAATAGAATAAAAATGATAATGATGATACTAATAATAATACAAAATGAATTGTTTGTAGGTATTGCTGAGCTATCATGTCCTTCAGGACTTGAGGGGTCCAGTTACAGGTGAGCAGAGAAATGCATTGAGATGAACCAAATATTCACTACTGCTCCTCTCCTTGAGGAATTTTGCCTATGTGTGAGTGCCCAGGGCTGAAAAGCTGAGAAGTCAAGCATAAAGCAGCCTATAAGACTAAGATCTTGAGTTCACAATTTAATGAGTTTTGCTAAATGAATACCATCTTGTAACTAACATTTGAACAAGATGTAAAATATTTTGTCACTGAAAAATTGTGTTGTGCTTCTTTTCAGTCAATACTCTGAAGAAGCAACTACTGTTATGATTTCTTTCATCATAGCTTAGTTTTGCCTGTTTTTGAACTTATAATGGATTAATGGAACATGTACTTATTTATGTATTTCTTACTTAGTTAAACATAATTGTTAGATATTCATCCATCTTGTTTTTATCAGTATCTGTTTTGGTTTTAAATTGGGTAGTTTACTTTTGAGCAGTGGAGCACTATCATAAAGTATAATGCTTGGGTCATTGGATACTTTGTATTCCTGCCTTGCTAATTATCTTCCCTCTGGAGTTAGACTTCTTTATTCTTTGTGTCTCCCCTTGGCCTTAGATAGACTTCTCCTAAGATATTATACTCTCTGTAGGCAGAGACTATGGCTTACCATTTTTTATCTCTCGGTTTTGCACAGTTCCTACTATATGGTAGGTGGCCAGTCTATAAAAGACTTGACTAGAATTCTTCTTTTAATGGATCAATCACCTTTAACAATAGCATGGGCCCTCCACAGTTGGTCACCTTTGAAGCACCTCTTCTCCCTTGACTTGAACAAATTCTCAAATTTATTGTTTTGGTTTGTTATGTTGGATCATTGCCTAACATCATAAGTGGCAACCCAAGCACTGAGTCA
The DNA here is from genome assembly GCA_004027375.1 of Macroglossus sobrinus. Classification (NCBI taxonomy): domain Eukaryota; kingdom Metazoa; phylum Chordata; class Mammalia; order Chiroptera; family Pteropodidae; genus Macroglossus; species Macroglossus sobrinus. The sequence continues at coordinate 403,743 of PVKZ01001295.1, read as the reverse complement.
GTTAAATAAAACTGCAAACTGACTAGCATACTACTTGTTACACGTTATTCGCTAAATGTATTGGGGAGAAAAAAATAGGGAACTTAGGCTCAGTCCTTCTTGGACCAATTATTGAAGCAACAGAGGTTTCATTATGTCCTGCAGCCAAGTCTAGGCCAACTATAAAATTATTCTTCTTATTTCAAAATTATAGCAGATTTGTTTTCCTTTATTTGTGTTTTCTATTTAAAAAAAAAACATGCTATTTTGTATATTCTGTTTTTATCTCTATCAGAAAGTACCTTGCAGCAAGGAACTGTGTTTCTGCCAGTACCTTTTTCATTTCTCATAGGACCGAGCTATAGTTTTATACATGCTGGACACAAAAATATAGAGAAAGGGTCAATAATTAGTGCAGGACAGAATAATAAATGATCTAATTCCTGAAGTGCTTGATCATGTACGATGCCATATAAAAGCTTATAATAACTGTCACTTGTGATAGCAGAGCAAAAGAAACAAAAATCAAAGAGATCACTTGGATGAAAAGTGAGAGGAAGCAACACAAGAGAAACTTAGCCATGAGAATGTCCTATAGATGAATTTCCAAACTCAAGGGAAATGTTTAGAAAAATATGTTAGGCTCCACTTACATGGAACTTGGTTTTCTTAGCAAATGAATTCGATAATTGGGATTTTGTTCCTTATTTTCCTCTGGGAGTGTGTGGGTGAGAGTTAATTAATGTGATAAAATTTTGCAGTATCTTTGAAAATTGTAATTTGTTAAACACCCAAATTATACTGCATCTGTGTAATTTAGGTGATGATATGGGAATGAGTAAGAAGACCCAGAACTACCAGATCTATTCCCTCTGAGGTTTCAGGCCCCAGACTTAATATTATATAATTGGAGGAGGAATACAGTTTAGGAGGACAAATACTACAGATTTACAACAGATGACAGTCAGCCTAATTGCATAGCTGGTTCAAAACCTCACCTGTTAGGCTCTTGGGACAACTTTCAAATTTGCGTATTCAAGCTGAATTCCACAGTCTTTAAGTCTCCATCTATTTCATTATTTTTTCTTATCTTTCATGTTTTCAGAAGTCATTCAAGTAACTATTGTTGAGTATTCCACCCCAGACTTAGTAGAGTAATATGTACAAATTCTGTGGGCCAGGAATTCAGAGAACATAGTACAACTCCAAGATGGCTTGTCTTTGCTCTGTAATAGCTCAGGCTTCATATTACTTGGGGTGAGTGGTACAGTGGGGACAAATATCTGGAGGCCTTGTTATTTAAATGTCTAATATCTGGGCTGGGGTGACTCAAAATGGAGCTTGGCTGGGAATGTCTCTTTGGCTTCTCTCAGCGTTATAGTTGGGGTCTGATAAGGAGAGTCTGGAGACCAAGCATTCCAAGAACACCAGGCAGAAATTCCATGATTTTTTATGGCCCAACCCCACAAGTCTCATGTCTTCATTTCTGCCACACTCTATTTCAGAGCAGCCATGAGGACCTTGAGGCTCTAAGGGAGGGAGAGTATGTAGAACCCACCTAGATGTAAGAAGTGTCAAAGAATTTGTGGCCATAAGAAAGAAAAAATAACCATCATATTCATACCGGAAAAAGCAAACAAATAAAAGATGGTAGTTCTATTAAGCGACACTTCCCAAACTTGCTCAGAAGAAAAGCTATGCATTTGTTTCCGGCCCTTTGGCTGTTAATAGTAATAAGCCCTGGTTAATAGGGTTCTGAGTTATATTCTGCTGATGAGGCATTTCCATTTCATTTGGAGGTTGGAAGAAAGTCCAGTTTTATTACCTGGCAATCATGGGCAGATTGCAGATCTTTGCTTCGGAGTTACAATCAGCTGAATTTATTAATGGCATTTTCCTTACATGTTTACAGCTCCCTGATTTCCTAGAACCTAACAGTTTTTTTCCCCTACCTGTGTCCTCCCAAATGTTCCATCACTTCTGTAAGCACTAATTCTCTGTATTGTTTCTTCTTCTTTAAAATGACTACAAAAATTTTCCTGTTTTCACAGCTGACCCTTTAAACTATAAAATATTCATTTACATACTTATATTTACATCAGATCAAGGAATTCTTTTGCAGATAGTTTCTAATGCTAGGACATAGTCTATTCAGTGATTAGAAAAAATTACCTATATCATATGGTATTAGCTAATTTTATTTACTCAGTTTATATTTAAGGTCTCCAAATAATTTAATATAGGAAAATAATTTTTATAATCAAGTTATTAATTTGCATCTTTTCATTAATTTTTAATGAAAAGAGAGAAGGAAGACTATTCTTACAATAGCCCATTTGGGAGTAAAATGCCATGAATACAAGCAAAGCCTAAATCATTTAATAAACCCCTAAGGGTTTTGATCTATCCTAGATAAACAGTACTACTCATGGAATTCTGATATTTTAAAAGATATTTGGAATAGCAAAAAGATAATGTATTCTAATTTAGCTTATTTTGTCCTTTTTTGTTATTCTCTTCCAGTTAAGTTTTTATTAGAGTGTCTGTCTACATTACTCATAGGGACTTAAATATCTATGGCACTGCTCATCTATATTTATGGAACAGAAAATGATAATGAGATATTTCATGTATTTCACCAATAAATATATATTTAATGTAATGTAATATAATATGCAAGAACACTACTAAATCTATGGGAGTTAAAGTTAGAAACAACCCTGTCTTTGCTCATAAAGATCACATTATTATTCCAGTAATTTCAAAAAACATAAGAACAAGTTTAAGAAAGATTACAGTCAGGCTCGAATGTAACTGAGATAGGGGCAATACTAAAAGTAATTTGGGGCAAATTTCCACGATTTCTGAGTACTTGAAGGCAGTTCCAAAAAGTAACATGTGATTCTTGATCCTTTTATATCTAGAACCCCCACCCACAGAATCAAACCGTTGAAAAAATTTTAACTTCGAGTTTGCCAGGCAAATATTCCTTTGCTAGTTGAGACTCTGAAATAAATTTAAGAATTCTGCTTTGATAAACATTAAGACTTGAATGCTTTTCACTTTGATTTCAGCTTATAGATAAATCTGAACTCAGAGCCTAGAAAGCACACATGTGTGTTTGTGCATATGTACATGAGTGATATTTGTCATTGTGTTGGCTGTACTGAGTCACCTGCTCCACTGGTGAGAACACAGGGTTATTAAACTGTAGGTCATTTTGGATGCACTTTGCTCCTTGATCATATTCATAATACTACTATTACCATACTAATGAATGCTTTTGATCACCGGGGGACTTTAACAAGGATTAGGAACATTCTACATTTCTCTAAAACAAACTACAAATTCATGCTTTTGGATTGGTGGAATGATATTTGCCTTATAAGATAATATTAACGAACAAACTCCTGGAGCAAGATGTCCATATCCAGTGATACTCTGTCATGCATTTGGGTAAAATATGACTTGTATACACCTATGGAGCCTTCAAGATGCTTAGAGACTTATAAAGAGAGACATGGGATATAAGCAAATGAACATAGTAAAGAGTTATAGAGGTCCTGATAAGTCTATAAAGTAGATTGGGGGAACAAAGCAAGGACTACAATGGCGATAGATTCAGGAAGGTCTTAAGCAAAGAAAGTGACACAAAATATGCTTTGAAAAATGAATAAATTTTCAGAGTGAAATGGGGGAAAGGGAATTGTACTCAGAGGGAACAATGTATGCAAGGACACGGGGCTATTTGGGAACACTGGTATTTTGTTAAAGACTGAAGATGTAGAGTATGCAGGCTCAGAAAGAAGCTCTAGTGAAAAGAAGGGCCCCAGAGAAAGGAAAAGGCCAGATGTGGAAGTGTTTGTTGGCTTGTCTCAGTGTTTTACTTTATGTAGAAAGGGGAGTCAAATGACTTGAACATTATCATATTACAAGGCCAAAGTTGCATTTTAGAAAATATCACTCTGGCTGCATACTGGAGATGCAGTAGAAGTCTACTGAGGGACAACTTGAGAGAACTTTAAGGTAATTTACACAAAAGTGGCAAAGTCTTAAAAGCTGAATGTGGGTGAGGAGGCTGCCTTTATCAATTTCTCCAATACTTTTTACCTTTCATTGTATTTTGGAGGGCGGGAGGATATGTCTACAGAGAAAATGAATCAGGCATGGTGCTTTATCTGTAGTCTTACTCTCTAAATATAAATTCATAATCCAGATCCCTATCTCTGCCTCTCACACACTAAGTAGACTAGTTCAATGAGAACAAAGAGAGAAGGAAGTATTTTAAAATAAAGCCAAGAGTGAAATAATCAAACATGAATTTTACAAGCACAACAACCCCCAATTTGACAATTCTTAGACAACTAGAACTTAGTTTATGAACTAAAGGTTATCAAAAGACTCTATGTGAAAAGAAATCAATGAAGTATGATTTTAAAAAATCCACAGCTAAGAAATAAAAGTCCAATATAAAGATTCCTGCTGAAGTAAGTGAACCTAACTTAAATGGTGATGCCTTGAAGAGAGATAATTTTTAAGCAATAATCTGGAAAACAGGAAATTTAAGAAAAAAAGAACAGATAATTAGAAATATGTTGTGCTTGCTAACAGGAAACATTACATTGATTTCTCCTTAATAAAATGTCAATGAATTCCTCAGAAGAGTTCTTGCCTTAAAATTTTGAGGACATGTTAGACTTTATAAACAAACCAAAACTTTTTTAAAGTTATCAAACTACTGGCAAAATAAAACAACTCAGGGCTTACCTTTAAAGATGCCAATACTAGTTTTAAGGAATTCAAAATGTATAAATTCAAAGACAATTTATTCACAAGTACCAATGAAATTAATAGAAAAGTCATTTGTGTGTGTGTAATTTCAAGGAAATTGAAGTTGAAAATAAGACATAAAAAACCCAGATGCCCATGTCTAATTTAAGGAACTCTCAGGAATATAGCAGAACTGAGCCTTTAACCCTGGTTACTATATACCTCTATGGGTCTCTAAAAGTCTAAGATCTGAACCAAAGATTTTATGTCCAGAAACTTGAATGTATATATTTTTTAGAAGAGATCTATTCCAGGAGAGAAGCTACACTAACCATATTCATACAAGAGTGACAAATGAACCAGAGTAATGCACTGATTTATTTATAATAAGAAATTTAGCTTCCAAGCAAATTGGTATACTTGTGTCAGGTGATCTGCTTGGTTTGAAAAAGGCTATGTGGGAAGAATTCTTGGTAAGCTGGAATAAGAAGAACCATAATAAGTGGTATAATCCAAATAGTTAGAGTCTTAAGGGCACAATATCTTGGGATTCTCAAGCAATACAAATGGACTCAAAACATTAAACCATGCCCACTGGCTCTTAAGGATATACTCTTCTCTGAATTAAGTAAGGACATGTTTATAAAGATCCTCCTCCTTTTTCTGGGCACTATCCAGACTCTGTTACTTTCTAGTTCTGGCAAATTTTGAAGGATATTTTTAATCAGTTTAGTACTTGAGAGAAGCAAGAGGCAGGAGTTTCCTAGGACTAGAGCTAAGCTTTAGGAATATAAAGAAATCATGACTTTAGCTGTTTTGACCTGAAGCAAGAATGATGAATCAAGTCTCCAAGGGCAAGAATCAGGGGTGCTAGAATTGCTTAGAGCTGAGGGTAACACCAAGTTGTAAGGGTAAGCAGCTATGATGTCAGGGGTTTTGACCTAAAGCTGTAGAGGCAGATGTGGTGGGGAAGGGGAGTCTTTTTCTACTGGAGAGTAAATGGGAAACCTGAGGATTAAAGAAAGGTAAGAAGATGATATAATATCCTGGGTCAGAATTCTTAAGTAAGTAATCATCTATGAAGTTTTGGGTTAAAAGCTGCTTTTAACTGTGAACAATTTAGACTATTTCTAAAAGTCCTAACTCACATGTATTGAACTCCCTCAAGGAAGAAACAAACTTGGGCAGGAACTGGAAAGTCAAAGCCTGAACATCTTAGGAATGACCAGAAGTCTAATACTTACAAGTCTGAAGCTCATAGAAAATTTGTGGGTGATGTTCTCCTGTGTGGATATCCCTCTGTGCTGAGCCAAGGAAAGGTAAGCTGCATGGAGTGTCTATCTGAAAACTGCTTTCTTGTTTAATGTGGTTCTGTATGACTTGTAAATGCTGAGCTCTGCTGGCTATCAGAGTTAGTTGGTTTTGGGGCCTGTTCTTTGGATGGCAGCCACAAAAGTTGGGGTGTTAGCTTCATAAACAAGCTCTTTTCAGGGAGAAGCTAAAGAATTGGTTTTGTATTTAAAGCTAGCCAGAAGGAAAATTGGAATGGATATCGAAGGTCATATCGAGATGAAATCACATTGCCCATATTTCCACAAAGTGGGTGAGTACATTTTTGGTTTGTAAACCTATTCCAGAAGCTATTTTCTCTGTCAAAGAGATCACAGTTATCATGATTCCCATCAAAACAACATGAAGAACTCATGCCCAATGCCAATCACATGAGACACTCAGATGTGGGAGATGAACTACAGCGTCAAGGAAATAATATGAAGAACAAATAGTGGACAATATTCTCTGGAGCATGTCGAAGGGAGTAGTCTTTTAGAAATACAATTATAAATGCTAGTACTTAAATTTAACTCTGAGCAGGCTTCATAGTCTACAAATAAGTATTGTGATAAAAAAAAATTATTTTTCAGTCTCGACTGGTATAAATAAACACAGGATGGGGTAGGCCCACAACACAGGGTTAGCAGAACCTTCATTTTTCAAGAAGAGGAAAGCATGCTAGATTAGAACTAAAACTACTTTTTAACACCCTGACAAAGAGTTTTCAGTAACCTTTTAGTGGAGAGGAACTGAATATGTATTTCAGACCTCCCACTATAATAATTGCACGTGAGTATGCTCATGTTAGCTATATAATAAATTGCATGTTGTGTTAATTCCATGGTATAAGTAAGATATTTTAACAAATTCCTTCATAAAGTCTTAGTTACAAATGACAATGAAAACACAAGCAATAACAGCCATACTGCTGCTCTTGGTATCGATAGGAATTTGGATGGAGCAAATTTAACTGATGACTGAAATCAAGGCTCTGGATCTGAGTGGGATAAACTAGGTAGGCTGTAACAGCTACAGAATACTGTTTTAACTCAGCTTGTTTCTTTCTCAGAGTGATGCACATTGAAAAGATAGAGACATTAGAAGTATCAGTTGTCCCAGCACCCAACTCAGGGTAGGTGGAAGGATGGACATACTTTAAGGGTTAGACAGAGTAAGTGGGTTGAAAAGTGAATCTGCTATATTAGGCATACATAATGAAGAGTGTATTGGCTTTCAAATGTGTTTCCAGGGTTTGCCCAGTACACTCATGGGTAAATCCAGGCCTCAGTCCTGAAACATCAGCTTTAGAACTCTTTTCAGATCTCACTTGGTATGAGTCAGTTGGTAGGCCTGGCTCCCATTGGCTCAAGGTCTATTGTTCATAGAAGCCACAAAGTGGCCACTGTCGGTAGATACTAAAAAAAAAAATTTAATTCTAAGACCTTCCCTGCTGGTTTGGTGAGCTTGGAATATGGACTCGGGTGCTAACTTTAAACTCCTCAGGTATTTGTGCAGGGCTACAAAGACTCAGTCTGACAGCAGATGTGAGCATTTTGTAAAAATTGTCGAATGATTGCTGGTGATAGAATGATAAGTGTTTGAGAACTGATTTACTTGTGCTATCAAGGGCTTAAAGCCTTGTTATTATTAACTGTACTCTATAAAACCTTTTGTTTACAAATCATTTAAATTAGTTTTTCCTCCCAAGGGCTGCTGAATTAATTCACAAACACCATGGAGGACAGTACAGCTGATATAGGTTAAAAGCCTGCCCAGTGTTATGTGGCAGGGCTGTGAGGACAGAGCTGGCATGAAAGCAGAAGTCCCTGGAGTCATCTCAGAGCCCACTGAGTCACTGTGCTGTTGAGAGGTACCACACTGCTTTCTCCGGCTAGGTTTGTGATTCATAAAGCTATTTTCACCACACACAGTTTACAGATTATCTATTTGGTGTTAAAAACTATAAATAATCACTTGGCAAAATGTATTTGAGCTGCAGAGTAAGTAATAGTCTTCATGTGACTCTTGAGTCTGGTAAAAACTGATTTTTAAGCCTCCCTATACTCAGTGTACAGAGGTCTGGAGTCCTGTCAGACCTCTGTAATATTCAAGAAAAGATGGTTTGTATTTGAGTGAAAATATGTTCATTTCTGGGCTTGGCTGACTGGAATAATGGTTTGAACAATATAAGTGAATTAAGACACTGCCCCATATCTGACTCCCACATCTGACAACCTATCTCCATAAACTCATATGCCTTTTGACTTGCTAAAACTGTTGAAAAATATATTTTAAAAAGTTTTTATTTCTGTAGATGTTATCAAAATGTGGAATATAAAGATACATGGAGATTTTTTAAATCACATAATGAATGAATTTTGAGATGATGTGTCTGTTTCTGTTGAGCGCAAAGAGATTAAGGCTGCTTTGACTTTTATCTTTTGGTGTAGACTGTTATACTGTTATCTTCTCACATCTGAATAGTCGAGAGGAATGCTACACTGAAAACAGAGTATGTCTAAGACAGAATTTTGAAGATTTATCCTTTGTTTTTAAGGCCTTCATTGTTCTCTTTCTTTATTCCTCTTCTCTCTTTGTCATGCCTCTGGCTGCTCTAACCCTCCATTTTTAAGTCTATCCTAAGCATGTCTTTATGTAAAGCCCTTCTCCTCATATTCTAAAATTGCTCTCCTGTTTTCTAAGTCTCTGCTATTAAAGTACTCATTACTCTGGGGATATCTCAACTAAAGTTTAAGAGAGAAGTAATTTAAGGCAGTCAGTGCACTCTCCATAAAGGACTTAATTGTTAAACTAATTCTCTTAGAGTTATTTACCTTTCAAAATGGGCTTGTTAACCCAAATGAATCTTGATTTGGAGAATTTCACACCTGAGAAGAGGAGATATTTATGCAGTGTGGAAAAGAGATTTTTGGACAGTGGGATACTCTTAACTCTTTATCATATGGACTTATACCTGAGGTTAGATAGCTGTAAATACTGATTAAGTTGTTTATAATTGTATCATTATTGCCCTGTAGAATATTGGCCAATTCACACAGGTGTTTTGAGATGACATAGATGAAGATTTGTTAAGAGGTATATGGGTTGTTGGTCTTGCTCCCAGGTCAGAGATTTTCATGCATTTTTTAAGGCAGATTGCTTGTTTTGACTCTAAGATGCTCATCAATGTTCTGTATTGCTTGATATGGTAACCTTCGAACCTTGCTTCAAGTTCACACTATAGGTCACTAGTAGGTTATAAAACAAATAGAAATAATCTCTGTTGTTTCGTAGTGGTTGTCTCTCCCTCTTCTACTGGTATGTGGCTAAATTGATGACATTCACCACTCAGTGACTTAGATCTATAGGAATAAGATATATAATAATTCTAGGCCCTGATTTCTCACAGTTGGGATAGGATGACAGCATGTGTTCAAAGGAGGCAGTTGAGAGCTGTCAATTATGGAGAAATGGAAAAAAGGAAGACTGATGGCAAATTTCTCTCTTCATATTTCCTGCATTAGGACATGCAGATCTGGTCTTAAGTGAAATGGGAAACTTTCAGTGTCTAGTACTAGGATTTTAATTCATTGTTCACATTCCTTTGAGTTTCTGTGATAACTTAATAACCAAAAATGCAAATTTGTTTTTTCTAGAACTTGAGAAAAATTGTGATTGTGAAGCCCACAGATTTCATGGGAGACAGGCAATTGGATAATTTAAGATTATTTTAAAGTTACATATGTTAGAATGAAGACATATATAGATCACAGAAATTACTTCTTAAATTAGTCTCCTTTAAATATTTCAGCCTCCAGCCAACACTTTTACTTGAGAGGGTGTGTTATGGAGGAGAATATCTACAAGAGAGACAAGAGAGTCAATGACTTCAACATTTACTGGAGCATGCTCAGCATAGGCAGTCCCCATCGTGTTCTCATTATGAGCTCATGGCACTTCCCAAAGTTTAATTCTTGCCTATAAGGACTTTCTTAACATCTTGGCAACAATTATATAGTTTGTATTCTATCTTGTACACAACGATAATAAATCAGCTAAACACTTAAATTGTTTAAACCTGAGTTATCTATTCAGGAAGGTAGAAACATCTGCAGCATTAGTCAGTATATGTTATCACTAGCTAGCTATGTTTAATAAATGAAAATTAAAACTTTGAATTGCTTGAGGCTGGGAGCAGAATTCATAATTATCCAATTCTGATGAAAATAGAGAAAATAATTTTAATAGGTACAGATTTGAACTCAAACCCCAGCAGTTTTCAGGTAGTAGTCTAGGGTAGGCTTCCTAAAACAGCTCTGCTGTCCTACACCTTGCTGTGGTACAGATGGCCCCAGGAAGGCCAGCTTTGTCCTGCAAAAAACATTCTTGCATAGCTCGAGGTTTCTGGAAAACATGCTCACGTGGTGGTCAGTAGAAAAGTGTTGCAAACTTGCTCCACCAAAGGAAAAGTATAGGCTACTTTGCTTCCACACCTCCCTCCCCCTGGATCTCTAGGTTCTTCTGTGAACTGAATGGCATTCTCTGGAGCAGGGACAGAAAGCTAATTTGGGAGGAGGCAGGTGGTCAGAGTATAAAACAAATGACATTTTCTTTCTTGCGTTGCCTGGCAGACTGCCTTCTTGGAACACTTACATATAGACAGTTGTCACACATCTTAATTATATGGAGCAAAACTATAGATGACACAGAATATATATTTGCTTCCTTTAGAAAATATTTGATAGAAAACTGGTGAGCATCAATCTGAAAAGGCCCCTATTTCTTATGATATGGTGGAAATATTTACGTAGTTAGCAGGATCCAGAGAGCTTTGCTATATGCTTTGCACTGCCCTCCAACATCGTACTTTCTTTTCCTAGTTACTGGTTCTAGGATCATTAGAAGTGCTGCCTTTCCTTCCAGTTAATGAACATATATCCCACTATAGTCTCTGCTCGCATTGGTTTTGAAGTTTCAACCAAATCATATTTGCTATCATTCAACTCAAGGAGAAATAGAATTTGTTTATAGTTAAATGCTACAAGGCATTTTGATATCCCTTGTCTAGTCCTAATCCTAAATCATTTGGCCTAATATTATTCTATAACATTTGCCTTTCGTCATAGCAATTGCACTCTTAGAAATTACCTTGTTTATTCACGTACTTGTACATTTATTGTTTGCATGCCCCAACAGAATCATGGCTCTCTTATCTGCCACCATATTTTGAGGACTTAGAATAGTTTTTGGTGCACAGTAGGTACAGAATAAATGTTGATCAAATGAAGGAATGAAACAATTAGAATTGTCCTGCTCCAAATGGGTAAATGAATGAATAGACTCAATGCTATTGTTGGGTCTTAATCTAATATGACTTCCCAGGGGAATTTTGTACAGCTGAGCATTTCTTCAGTAATGAAGCACTCACTGCTCTAGAGTTCTATGATGAGACAGATTTTTCTGCCAGCTCTTCCTCTACTGACCTCTAGATGCTGGAACTCTAGGACTCTTTCCTGAGCCCTCTTCTCTTTCATAAATTCACTCTTTGGGTGAGACATCTCTATTTCCTTGACTTTAATTAATACATATATGCTGACAATTCTAAAAAATATACAACCAGCCAGGATGTCTCCTATATGGACTTCAGACTTGATCAGACTTCCTGTTTGATCTGCATTTGAATGTCTCACAGCTTTCTTAAAATTAACTTTTAAATCAAACTCTTAAACTTTCATGCAGTGACTCTTGTTCACCAACCAGCCAGCCAACCAAGAAATGAACAAACAAAACAATAATCAAAACCTGTCCTTTCCCTGTCTTACTCAGCTTTGTTAAATGATACCACCTCCCACACAACAGCTCAGATCAGAAAACTGGGAGTCATTCTTGAGTCATGCCTTTCCTGAACTTTCACAACTACTCTATCTGAATGTCCTTTTATTTCTACCACCAAAGTATATCTGGACATTTTCTTATCTTTCCTGCTAGTGGATTTTCTTCCTTTTAATAATGCTGCACCATTATCATTTCCACTCTTGATCTACCCTGTTACATTCCACACAATGACTATAAATCAGATGATGCCATTCCCTGGCTTAAAGCCCTCCTTGGCTTCATGCTCCACCTGTGGCATATGAAGCCCTAAAGGATCTTTTCTTAGCCCTTCTTTCTGTCTCTACCAACCTTGCTTCAATCATGCTGACACCTTTTCTGTTCCTTGTAATTATCTAGCTCTTGCTAGCCTCTAAATTTTTACCTATATTTATTCTGATAGGAATTCTTTCTTCTGCTCATAATTGAATTAAGTTCTGTTTATCTATTTATTCCTCAAGAGAATTTTCAGACATCTCATGCAAGGTGTTCCTTTCCCTGTGCTACTGCTATTCTAGATTCTGTTCATTAGAAAGTTTCTATTGTAATCATTATTTTTTACTTTCTTCTATCTGAGCACATTGTGGGGCTGTACTCTCTTTGAATTTAAGTATAGCCATGTGACTTGCTTGCACAATGAAACATAAGTAGGAGGGATATGAGCAACTCATGAGCAGAAACTTTAGGACCATTCTGGGACTTGCCACACTCATTTCCCACTGATGTTGAGAGTATAGAAAACATATGTTAAGATAATGTCTCTGTCAGCCTGAGTTCCTGAGTGACAAAGATGTGCAGACATTCCTGTAGACTTGCACTGAGCAAACTGCATGAGTAGAGAAAAGGTTTTGCTAGTATGAAGTCACTGAGATTTTGGGGTTGCTCATTATCATAGAATAATCTGACCCATCCTGATCAATGCATACACTAATTCTCTTCCTTCATTTCTTATCTTTCTCCCACTAGACCACTAAATCTGTAAAGGCAGGTGTTTGAGTCATCAGATGTGCATATAGTAAGTAACTAAATACATAACATAATAGGTACTTTAAAAGAACAAATGAATGTTCCCTCAATCTTGACTGCTAAATGTGACTCCAAACCATGTTATAAACGTTTTAGTGAAGTTATTAGAGCAATGTTAGTATGTATTTGGATAGTACTTTACAAAATCCTATAAAATATATTCACTCATTTATAAATCTCTTGTGCTTCAACAATTGATATATGTATTAAATGCCAAAAGTTCACAAGAATATAGATAAAGGCATAGTGGTCATCTGAATGAGTGTTAAGAATACAGTACAATATATAGAAAATGATTCAAAGTAAATTCTTTAATATACATGCTGTCACTGATTCCCTGTTCCTCCATGCTGACCTTGTAGTGTAGGTAAACTTCTGAGGACTTCTGTCCCAGATTTAATGGGAACAGGACATCTTCCCTCTAAAATCATGGTAACAGGGATGGCACTGAGAGTGGTTGGAGGATGATGGTGGAAAAGGGGGTAAGCCTAGTGTTTTTGTTGGGTATGAGAAACTCCATCAGATACCTAGAGCTTATTAAATTCTTATAATTTCATAGTTTTATTATAAAAGTTCTTTGGCCAGTATTATTTTAGTTGCTTCTCAAAATAAAAAAAAAAAGATAACTCAGGCATGTAGACATGACTAGTTTCATTCTTCATATGAGAAAATTGAGATTCATTTAAAAAATCAATATGGCAAGTAAGTGGCACAGCCTAAGCTCTAACCCAGACCTTTGTCTTCTAATCATTCCAATTAGTGTAAAAGTCAACATGAGGAGAGAGCTGACTCATATTGACAGATATGCTAGTTACTAGTGGCTAGTTCAACCCTAGCTACATTTTTCAGTGGCATGCTGTTCATATCTGCCACCAAGAGACATAGTATATATGATAGTTGCCTTTTGACTTCATAATGGGGAATATGAAGATTGTTTTAGCTACCTAAAGGAAGGTGGAATTTAAGAAAGCTTGAAGGCTGTAAACCTTGCTATATGGGTCCTAGCATCAATGACTATTTGAGACAACATTGCTATTGTATTCATTTCTTTTTTTCTACTCTAGAATTTTTTGTCAAGGATTAAACATATAAATTCAAATTTTCATAGGGAGACCCAGAAGCAAAGGCAGCACTAGCAAAACAAATCTTGGACCTTGATGACATGACAGTTGATTAATAACACTTAGTCTTGGCCCCTAAAGTTTCCCTTTCTGCCCCCTACTGTACCATTTCCTCATACCAAACTAGATACTACAATTCTTTTTTATATTAAGGCGATTCTTTGTATCAGTGGCACTTCCTCTGAGGTGAAGATTGACCTTAGTTAATATTCATGATTACAAAGATCTTGGAGTGTTTAAACCTGTTTTCTAATTTGAAGAAATAAGATGATAATATTATCTATTTCACAAAAAGGCAAGTAGAATGATAAGTGTATTTTGTAAAATAGAAAGGAGTCTGTTTTTCATTAGTATAGCAATATATTAAATATAGAGATAATAATGACTACCTCTCAAGCTTGTGAAAATTTGAGAAAATTAATGAGTTTATATTTATAACACTCATTTCTCTTCACAAATAATTGGTACATAATGTCATGCATAATTAATGATTAGTTATTTACTTTGTCTTTGTACTCAGTTCAGGAAGGCAGTGCCTTTTACTGTTTGATTTAAAAAATAACAAAAAATTTGGAAATGATCACATTGATAAATAATTGTTCATTTGATAGACCACACACCTAGGTAAAGCAATAGTAGAATTCCTAAGGTGTCATACTATCTTTGAGATATTAAACTTAAAGAATATCTAGCTCTTGTTGAAGTTGATTGTTAACCTTGTTTGAATGATCAAATTAAACTGCTATTTCCAAAAAGAAACCTTCATTAACTGTAATAAAACTTAAAAGTACTGGACCAACACTAAGGAGAGTTGGCAAAGGAAGCTCTGAAAGCTTCCTTTTTGTAGATATGAAGGGAAAAATAGGCCTGAGTTTAAGAGATTTTTACATTCAATCTTTCATAGAAAAAGCTGTATTAAAGGTCTCTTGCAGTCTTCTGATTCCCTAATCATCACTATTTAATAGCTACTCTGTACAATGTACTGTACCAGACTCTACTTCCTCAAAGAATTATATTGTTTAGTAATCTTTCCAGATTTATAGATCAGTTGAGTAGTCAGAGCATACATATATAAGGACAGCTAACAATATATGATAGATAGCAAGTGCCAAATGAATGATGTGGGAAATAGTTTGAAGAGGAAGAGATCCTTGAGGGGTCTTGTATTCAAGCTTATAAAAGTGGAAAGATCTCATTAGTTATTTCCATATGTATTTCGGTGAAATATCTGTTTAACTCTTTTTTTCCTCCCCCTCCACTGGATTGTTTCTCTTTTTATTATTGAGTTGTAAGAATTCCTTATCTTTATAGACACAAGGCATTTATCAAATATACCATTTGCAAATTTTGTATCCATGTCTATGGATTATTTTTCAATTTCCTTAATAGTATCTGGTGAAGCATAAGAGCTTCAATTTGATGATGTCTGATTTATCAAAAAAATTTTTGAATCATTCTCTGTGTATTCTAAGAACTCTTTAAAATCCAAAGTCATAAGGATATCTTTCTTAAGTATTCTTTTAAAAGTTTAATAGTTTTAGCTGTTATATTTTGGTATATTATCCATTTTGAGTTAATTTTTGTGTATAGTATGAGGCAGGGATCTAAATTCATCTTTTTATATGTGGATATCCAGTTGTCTCAGCACTACTTGTTGAAAAGACTGTTTTTTTCCCCTCATTGAATCACTTTGCTTTTTTGGTAAAAAATCAATTAACCATAAATATAAGAATTTACATTGGACTCCCATTCATTTTTCTATAATTTTTATAGCTTTTCTTTTGCCATTGCAAAACTATTTTTGATTACTGTATAATAATATTAAATTTTGAAATTATCAGTATAACTCCTTCAACTTTGCTATTTTTTTCCAGATATGGTTTTGGCTATTTTTCGTCCTTTGGGTTTCAATATAAATTTTAGAAATGGCTTGTCAATTACTGCAAAAAAAGCCTGCTAATGTTTTAATAGAGATTATATTGAATCTGTATATTAATTTGAGGAGAACTGCTATCAACAATATTGAACCTGAACAGAGAAAGCTTCTCTATTTATTTATATTTTTCATTTTTCTTGGCAACATCTTGTAGTTTTCTGTGTATGAGAATTGTACTTCTTTTATTAATTTAATCATGGGTTTTTTTCACTTTTTGATTTGTTATGAATAAAATTGTTTTCTTAATTTCATATGTGGGTGGTTCATTACTGATGTATAGAAATTTAATTGGTATTTTTATACTTGGTTCCTTTGACCTTTCTGAACTAATGTTTTAGTTGTTTTTTTAAATGTGGAGTCCTTAGTGTTTCCTACATACAACATCATGTTACTTATAAGTAAAGATGTTTTTCCTTTCTAACATGCATTCTTTTATATTGCCTTATTATACTGGCTAGGATCTCCAGTATGAGGTTGAATAGAATGATGAGTGAACATTTTTGCCTTGTTCCCAATCTTGCGGGAAAAAATATTTAATCTTTCACATTAAATATAACATTAGCTGTTGGTCCTTCATAGGTGTTCTTTATCAGGTTGAGGAAAATCCCTTATATTTCCTAAAAAGCATTTTTTCTTGAATTGGCGTTGGATGTTTTTCTGTGTCTATTGAAAGAATTGTTCTTTTCATTTATTCTATTAATGTAAGAAATTG
This sequence comes from Macroglossus sobrinus, assembly GCA_004027375.1. Taxonomy (NCBI): domain Eukaryota; kingdom Metazoa; phylum Chordata; class Mammalia; order Chiroptera; family Pteropodidae; genus Macroglossus; species Macroglossus sobrinus. The sequence continues at coordinate 386,996 of PVKZ01001295.1, read as the reverse complement.
CAATTATCAACAGAGCTATTATAAAATTATAAAATAATTTTATTTTAAAGAATCAAATGTAAATTTTGGAGATAAAACTATAACTAAAATAAAAAACTTACTAAGGGACTCAACAGCAAATTGAAGATCGTAGGAGAAAAAAAAATCAGCAAACTTAAAGAAAAACAAATTAAAAAACAAAAATTAAAAAATAAAAATAAATCAACAGAGATTCAAAGAACTATGGGAAATCATTAATATATGCATAAAGAACTCCCAGAAAAGGATAAAAAAAATGGAAGGAAAAGCTATTTAAAGAAATAATATTAAAAACTTACTGAATTAGAAGAAAAACATTTATTCAGACTTCAAAGAAACTCAACAAAGTAGGATAGATGCAAAAGTTCACATCTACAAAAACTGTAGTCAAATTGTTCAAAGCCAAAGACAATAAGAACATCTTGAAAACAGCAAGAGGAAAACAACTTATCACATACAGAAAGAAAAACAATGTGACCAACAACTGACTTCACACCAAAAACTCTGAAGTTCAAAAGGGATAACATTTAAGAGTTAAAAGAAAGAAAATATAAACCAAGAATTCTATAGTCAGCAAAATTATATTTTAAAAAATTAAAGTGAAATGCTCAGATATTTTTTGAATATAGAAAATCCAAAGACTATCAGATAATACAAGATCAATGTACAAGATTCAATTACAACTCTATATATTAGTGGTTAACACATGGAATTTGAGACTTAAAAAATGGCATTTATAATCATTTCAAAAATAAAGTACAGGATTCCCCTGCTTCCTAAAAGTTTTCATTATGCCACTTAATTTTTACGAAAGATCTACATTAGTACCTGTTTTGTTTGTTTGTTTTTTTTTGTTGTTGTTGTTTTTCTTGTTTGCTAACTGAAAGAAATCCAGAGAGGATTTTTGCTTTTCTTAAAAAAAAAAATCCATTACTATTGCATTGTAGGCATTTCATCAAAGTGAAATGATGTAACTTAAAATTAGGAAAGCAGGGCATCTACGTATTTAGGTGTAAGTCTAGGAAAATATAAATAGAATCTGTGGAAAATACAAAACACTGATAAAAGAAATTGAGGAGCAAATAAATGTAGACTAAACTGCGTATTTTGAGTCAATAATTTATATATCTATTGATATCCTCTATTTATTGAATCACTGTAATAACATTCCCTTAATTTTTTTCATGTGGCTTCCTTTAGTTCCTTGAATATATTGTTGGCTCCTCTGAAGTGTCTGTCTGCTAAGTCCAACAGTCCAATCTGTGCCCCCGAGTCAATTTCTGTTTACAGCTCTTTACCCCTGAGTATGGTCACATTTCCTATTTCTTTGCATGTCTTACAATTTCTTGCTGAAAGCTGGACATTTTAGATAATATACTCTTGCAATTCTGCATATGAATCTTCCCAGAGTGTACAACCATACCACCCTGAATGTGCCCAATCTCGTCTGAATCTTCCCAGAGTTGTGGTTGTTGTTGTTGTTGTTGCTGCTGCTGCTGTTGTTTTCCAGGGTTGTTTTTATCGTTTTTTGTTTGTTTGTTTGTTTTTAGAGATTTGCATGCACTAATTCTGTGAATCTATTCTCCCCGCTGATGGCTGATGTGTGATGGTGTGTGGCCACTGATATCTCTGCTCCGATTAGAAAAAATCTTATTTTTATTTTTAGTCCTAGTTTCTTGGGGGGGAAAGGGGCAATCTTTGTGTCAGCATAACTTAATGATCAGTCAGAGATTGTACTCAAATACATTGAGTCAGTAAGGATTTTACCCTTTACCTATGGATCTGTGTTTGGATTGGGGAATGCATTTAAAATTCAGGCAGTTTATACATTTGACCCATCTTTTTTCTCTCTGCTGTCTGATGTCTCTTCTGTGCATGCACAAGATTTCATGTTCATTCCAGGAGATTTGTAGCTGGCTAGTTACTCCTCCACTCTCTCCTAAATCTGTACACAATCTAGTAAGTACACACAGCTGTTTAGACTACCGAAGTGTGTGGGAGTTCCTCAAAGCCTATTCTTTCTCATTCCATGGATCTCTCTGTCATTTTTTCTGACTACTTAGTTGGTCTGTTTCTTGCCACAATCAAGACTGCAATTTCAGATTAGATATGACATAACCTTCTCATTTGGCTGGCAACCATGTCCAGAGGTATGTTGTTTTTCCACAGTCTACCTAAAAATCCAGTCAGCTTCCTCTGGCAGCAATGCCTCTATTTTTCAGAGCTTGTGGTAGAATTATCATTCTGATAAGCCGGGATAGGAATATATGATAACCTCCCCAGACTAAAACACCACAATATCCCATTGTTTGTACCCAAAGTTTAGTAGCTTTTCTTGAATAAACACTACTAAATGTATTATATGCCTGTGGCTGATTTCTAGAGCCCTAAAAATACTGTTTTAGACCATATTACCCAGTTTTATTAGGGAAAGAATTTGATATCCCACTGTTTTGTTAGGCCCACCTCCTAATTAATCCTTTTTTGAAAATAAAATATGAAATGTGTTATTTGTATTCACCCATATATTTACCATTTAGGCATTCTTTATCTCTCTGTGTGGATCTGAGTCTACATCTGGTATGAGATTCTTTCTACCCTAAGAACCTTAATATTTTTCATGTTATAAGTTCACTTGATGAAGCTTCACTTTTTATATTTCTGAAAAAGTCTTTTGTTACCTATGTTTGTGAAAGGTGGTTTTGTCTACATCTAGGATTCTAAGCTGACAGTTCTGTTTTTTCTTCTGAGCACGTCATGGTTGTTGCTCCATTGTCTCATGGTTTTCATTTGCTGACAAGAAATCAGGAGGTGTTCTTATCTGTTTTTCCCTATTTATTGTGTTCCTTTTTCCTTTGGCTGATTTTAATACTTTTTATTACCACTAATATTCAGCAATTTGATTATAATGTGCCTGGATGTGGTTTTCTCTGTGGTTCTCCTCTTTAGGGTTTGTAGATCTTTTTGAATCTTCAGGTTTACATTTTTTATTAAGTTTGGATGGTTTCAGTCATAACCTCTTCAAATCTTTTTTTTCTTCTATAATTTCATAACTTCTCTCCTGGGAATCCAGTTACTTAGGTTGCTTGATATGGTCATATATGTCATTGAATCTCACTTTTTCCCATTCTCTTTTTTACTCTGTGGCTATGTTCTTATATTTCTTATTGCTCAGTGTTCAAATCCCCAATACCTAAATTCTACTTTCATATTTAATTTGTTGTGAAGCATATCCAGGAATTATTTTTAGTTTTTATTTTTTTCTTCAACTCTGGAATTTCTATGTGGTTCTTTTAAAATATATCTTCCATTTCTCTACTCATCATATTAATATTACAGTCTTATGCAGACTGAACATGTTTATAATAGCTTCTTAAAAGTCTTGCTGATAATTGCATCATCTCTGTCATTTTTCAGTCTATTTCTATTGACAAATTTTTCTCTTGGTAATAATATTCTTCTGTTTCTTTCATGTCTAAGGATATTTGATTGGATGCTTAAGATGATTCATTTTACATTGCTGAGTAGTAAAATGTATTGATCTGACCAGCAAATAATTTACTTATTTATGAGTTCAATTCTTTTTAGGCTTGTAGTTTATCTTTTAAATATAGAGTAGAACTTACTAATGTTAGTTTATCCCCACAATAGAGACTTCATCTTTCTGGAATCTTTACTAAAATTCTCATGTAATCACTGGAATCTTTCCATTGTGGCTGGTAAAAATTCTGTTCTCATGTGAGCTCTGGAATTTATTTAGCTTATAGTCCCTTGCTTATTTTTGTTTTTCAATAGTTGTTGTTTTACTTGCCTCATGCAATTTTATCCTAAACAGTAACAGTAAAGGACTCAATGGATATTGGATTGGTAGAACTGTGGTTCCACATAACTCTCACCCATGGTACTCTGTCCTATAATGTTTAGCCATCTTGGCCTCCCTGAGCTCTATTTTTTGGCTGCAAGTTCTCTTGGGTTCAGATTTTCTGGGGTCTGTTTGGGTTTCCTACACTGAGCCTTAGTTCAGAATTGCCTCTAACCTGATAGCTGGAACTGTCATTGGGCTGACATCATTATTTTCCCTCCTTTCAGTAGTCACAGTCCTGTGAGAGTTTTTCATATACATAGGATTTGCTAACTTTAGCAAATAAAAATATAGGTCAAGTAGTTAAATTTGAATTTCAGATAAAAAAACAAATACTATCAGTATGTCTCGAATGGAACAAACCATACAAAATTGTATGTCTGAAATTCAAATTTAATTTGCATTCTATATTTTATCTGGCAATCCTGAAAAGAACAGTTGCTTCATACATTTTTTACAGTTTTTAGTTATTTATTGTGGGAGGACATTTCTGTAGCAGTTACTCTTTCATGAGTATAAGCAGAAGTCCTAACATTATTTGTTTATGAATACTCTATATTGTGAATCTCACATTGTTGATTTTCTCAAATCTGTTGTCTTTTTTTTAAAAAGAGTGTTGAAATTTGTTTTTCTGGTAGCTAAATAACTAATGGCTTAGCTTGATCATTTCTAAGTCTTTTTTTAAATCTTTCTTCCGATGTTTCTACAGTGGCCTATAATCTAGGGCTAGTTAATTCACTATTAAGATATGACCCTTCTGGAGTTTCTGTTGAACATCTTCATTTTCAACAAATTCTCATTACTTTGGCTAGTTGGAGTTCTAATATCCCCCAGCCCTATGTGAGTTCTGGGAATTGTTCAGCTCAGATCTCTCTAGTGATTGTTTCTTTCCTGCCTCATGGAGCTTTACCTTATGTAAGCACAGCATAATGTTCAGCCGAAGACTCAAGAGAATCCCTGTGCATATATCTGGAGCTCTTCCTCAGTCTAGCTCCCTCCTCTCCAGTACTTTGCCCTGAAAATTCTAGCTGCCTCAGCTTCTCCAAACTCTAATCTCTGTCTCCTTAACTCAGCAAGGTTATAGTGCTCTGCTCTGAATTGCCTCTATTTGCACTGCTGTCTGGGAACTGCCTCCAGGCAGAAAGCCTGGCATAGGGCTCATTTTGACTCATTTTCTTCTCTCATGGATCATATTCCTTTGCCCACTATTGTCCAGAACCACCTATTTTATGATGGCCAAAAGAAGAAGTATGACTTTTTAAATATTCTTATCTGTGAGGCATTTAAATATTCTTATCTGTGAGGTTCTTCTTCAGCCTCTTTATAAATTCTGTATATGTAGGAGTATCTGTCTCATACTTATGTTGGTAACCTCATGTCTATTTGATTTCTCAGTTAAAAATGAAGCCAGGAAAATCACTAGTCTAAATACAGTTGCATGGGCCTCTGGGCTCTATGTTCTAGGCAGGTCAAAATTATTTCTTATTCTCAAGGATCCAGCATAGGGTCAGGAACAGAGCAGATGTATAATAAACAGTTAATGAACATAAGAATACAAAGCATGGGAAGTGCAACTGGCACTGCCGTTGGTTCCTGATGTGTGGAGGGCAGGAAAATTTTAAGAGTTCCCAGTAAAAAATAATCAACAAATTATGCATTTCAATTACAAGCAGGCTTAGGATGGACCTAGATTCTGAAATCAGGTAAAGAGGATAATATGCCTTAGTGTCCTGTCATAGGACAGGCCAAAGTGAGCCTGACAGACCATTTGTTGGCTCTGCTATGGAAAATATACTAAAAGTAAGTGAAAAATTGAGTCTGTATGATTTTTAAGATTGTTTCCATTTCAAACTTTCACTCATTCATTCATTCATTCAAGTATTTATGATGAATGTATCTTATTTATATTCCAGCAACTGATTTAGCAATCCAAAAAAGATTGAAACTTCCCCTTGTCTTAAAGAACACATTGTTATAGGAAAACAAATGTATAAATGACTAACTGAAATAGAGTAAGAAATTTCTTGATCAAAGTCTCATGTTCCCTTTGCAGGTCTGGGAGTGGCAAGGAATAGAAGCAATCATCTAAGTAGAGTTTATGTGATTCTGAATTAAAATTGTGGTATTTGGATTAGGCTTCAACTGCTACAGTACTTATGAAACACTTTGAGTCAATCTTAAGTCAGAAGAAAAAGGCGAAACTGAACTGGAGAGTGGTGACCACATGTGCTTACCTACTGATATTTGTTCTGTACTTTTGCTAAAAAAAAATGTCTAAGCCACATTACTGATCATACCATTTAGTTATTAATCTGTATAAAGGTAGTTGACGTATTTTAAAAGCTGATTAGTTAACATTATTATCATGATAACGGCTAAAGTCATGCGAAAAATATTTTTATTTTAAAAAGCCCAACTCACAGTTATAGACGGAATCTAAGAGTATATTCCATGGGCACCAGTGGGGTTTGTTCTACTCATAATATAGGCAGGACAACAGTTCATGGAGGAATACGAAAGAACATTATCTTGTTTAGTGTGAAGATTATTTCTCTGAGTTACTAGTTAATCCAGTAAACTTTGCTTTCGTTAATGAGAACAATGGAATTTCCTTTTCTCTAGAAAGTTTTTCTTTGTCCATGAAGTTTATTTATGTTTTTCATTAGGAAATTAAATATTAATTATACAAAGATTAGGAAACAGACCAGTAAAAAGGATAAATATTCATTTTCTCCATCTAAATAATCACTGATAATAACCATATGTATATTCTTTCATTTCTTTTCTATCTATATTTATGAATTTTTTACTATCTTATTGGCTTGACATTGCTCAGATTGTAGTGCACAAAAAAATCCTCTTTTTTAATCTATATTATTTTAACATATATAATGGCAAATACATAGTAACATGTCTTTCATATCTCCTAATATTAAATTACTTAGCAGAAGGAGAAGGGAGGGGGAAGACAACTAAACTGAATTCTGTACTTTTGCTTTGTGTACCTTTTTAATTAATTCATTTAATTAACATAACCACCATGCAAGGAAAATGTTCTCTCTACTTTAAAGAAATGAAATCTTAGAGAAGTACTTGCCTGAGGGTATACTTGAGTTCTGAACCCAGGACTATAGAACTCCTAAAAAATGTTCTTACACAGCTCAACAGAAGCAAGAGAGGTTAAGAAAGAACAGATGTGGGAGCTGTTAAATGGTTGGCAGAGGGTGAAGGGATTATGAGATAATAGGTTAATTCCAAAGAACAAAAGTTTCCTCAATTTAACCTTCTTGATCTGAAATTGAGAAAAAGCATTGAAAAAAGGAGAAATTGGAGGAGGAAGAAATTCTAGTCCCATGAATTTTTTTTTTTTTTAGTTAAACAATCCTATGGCTGCTTTATTTATATTTTTACACTATCTTTAGAATCTGATCATTTTAACAAGTGCTGTCCAATTGCTGTGTTATTTAAAAGAAAAGCTTCTTAAATTTCTAATTAGATTTTATTTTTAAAATATCTAAGGGCCTGTCAAGATTTATGTCTCCTATCTGTGAAGATGAAAGATTTTCTTTCTTTAGGATGATTCTACTTAGGTAAAGTTGCCAGAGGCAGTTTAAATTTTGTGTTTTACTGTTGGATGGTCTGTATGCTACTTTGAGAATCTGAGTTGGTAACAAGCTGTTTTTCTCAAAATATAATTGAGAAATCAACCAATCCACTTGTGTACATAAATCTTAAGAAATTCAGTAAGAAATGAAGTGACGGCCATGAATCTTTTCTAGACACGTCCTTAGCTTGGATTTCTATATACAGAATAGCCTTGTATAGTCCATCCTTAAGCCAAACTTACCACATATAAATGTACAAATACCTAACTCATGGTTGTTTTTGCTACAATCATTCACCTAACAATTTTTTTTTCATCCCCACAATCCCAGATCTGCTAGTGATAGGGCAACTGTGATACTTTCCTATTAAAGAAGACAAATAAGATATTTATCTCTTCTCTTATTTATCCAATCACTCACAAAATTTCAACTTTTTAAAAATTACTTTTCAGTTTTATTCTTTCCTCCTCATTTCCAGGAATCATATCAAGATTATTACACTCTTAAAAACAACTTTTTATCTAATTATGGCAACTGCCTCCTACCTGGTCTTCCTGGCTCCAAAACTTCCCTTTGTTTCAATATACATGGTGATGCCCAGTTAATCTCTTTCAATCACCACTTTGATCATATAGTCTATATATCTCTAGTATTATTAATTTATAAGCTTCCAGAAGCTGGGATCTGGTTCCAGTCAGGGCTTGTAACAATGTGTCTGGTACACAGAGGAATGTGGATATTTATTTAGTGAATGCCATCTAAATTAATGGTAGTAGAGGGTGAGGAACTAGTATAACTACATGGACTTTTCCTGCTGTCTCAGAATGTCAGGTAAAACTTCAAAGCTGAGGACTACTACAAATAAAAGCACATTCACATTCTGAAAAGAACACCTAGCTACAGGCTGTCACCATTCCTCTAGGGTGGTGGTTCTTAACTGAGGATGATTTGCCCTCCACACCTCAGGAGATATATTTGGTTATCATACCTCAAGGAGAAAGGAAGCTTCTGGCACTTAGTGGGTGCAGGGCAGGGATACTATTAGATATCCTACAATGTATGGTCCTGTCTTCTCAAACAACAACAAAAAAAGATCTTATCCATAGTGTCAATATTCCTATGATTGAGAAATCTCTGGATTTGAATTCTTCTTCTCACTCACTATTTAACGTATATATTCAGAAGATAGAAAATTCAGAAAAAAAATTTATAAGATTAAGGTGTTGTAGGTGTAAGGACAACATATTTTTGCTTTTCTCCTTTCACCTATCTTCAAGTCAAGTTAGGGAGTTTCCAAAATAATCCCTCAGGGAATTGATAGTATTTGCAAAATGGGAAAGTGGCATTTCACACCCTAGCTGGATGTTTTCTGAGCAGCAGAGACTAGAACACTCGCTTTATTTTGAGTCAGGAGAAGGGCAAAGAGAGGAGTTCATGGAAGCGTTTGATATGCACTCTGAGAGTTTCAGAGTGTCCATGAATAAAGAGACTGGTGCTTGGCTCCCGCCTGTAGAATTCTGAAGTTAGGAAACTGAGTAGGGTGGTCCGTGGTCACAGGCCAAGGAAGGAAGGCAGTACAAAACAGATGGAGCCTTCAATTTTGGGGTTGAGGGCTAGCGAACACCTCCAAAGGCAACTGGGCTCAAGATATTTTCATTGAACCATGCCCATGAAGATAGCCTGCCTTGGAAGGAATCCCTGAAAGTCTGATGCTCTAGGAACAAATAAAAGGAAGAAGGGAGAAAAAGTGAAAGAACAAAAAAGAGGAAAAGCTCATCTTCCCCATAAAGGTTTCTAAGCTTGGGTCATATGTAAACTGATGTGATGATAGACCGAATTGGGTATGAAACTGCAGCTTTGGTTTAGAGTAGAAAAGTTGAATGTGAATCCTCAGTTACGTAAGTGTGATATTTTTTTTCTTGTAAATGAAAGTGACCAGAAAGCTGAAGGAATCACTCAAGGCATTGTCAGGACCAGAAAAGATCCAGTAGAGCATCTTTGAAGAAACTAGTTGGAAAAAAAAATGTGTTTCTGGCCTGTTTCCCATATAATTCAACTTGTTTTTAAAAATCAGTTATGCAAGCCTTTGTTGCATACCTGGATCAGCATCATGTTTATTAAATGTTTATGTGCACTAAATCATTTAATTTTTTAACAGTCTTAGATAATTTTATTCCCATTTAAATATGAGAAAAAGTTTTGTGAAGGTTAAATGACATATGACGAAATAAAGAGTAAATCCTTTCTATGTTCTTGTGTTTTGATTTTCTCCAATAGGTAATAATTTGAGAATACAAATTTCTATTAATTTCTGGAGGGTTTGAATAACAGAAAATGGAACTTTAGCATTATTAATAAAAAATTGCTTCCTACATCAAATTAAAAGGATAGTTTAAACATAAGGATAATCATGTTTGTTCTGCTTTTGACTCATAACCAGATGTTGCAGAGTGAGCTCCTACAATTTTGCACTTTTCTGACAGATTTCAAAGTTCTTACTTTACATATTGATATTGCTATCAGCTAAAGCATCCTATCTTTTTGCACTAGAGCTGTCTCCATTCTGAATTATTAAATATGCTGACAATTGAGTTAAGGGAGAAATGAGGTTCTCTGAGTTGCATTAAAAGCACCATGTGAGGGTGGAACAGCTTATTCAAATGATGATCAGATCATTTAGCAGATACTAGCTGGTGCCCACTGCTCCACCCCCAGTTATACATGGAAGCAAAAACATGTGGCCAGTGAGGAGCTAAAATGGAGCAAGTTAAGAATTAATTTTTATTAAATCCTACTCTGTTCTCACTGTTTTAATCTTAAAATCCCCAGAGAGCTCTGATTCTAGGTATAAAATGAAACCATTTTGCTACCTTATCTGTCTAACAAATTATATCAAAATGTTCATTAAATAAGTATGTACGTATGCATCCAAGGACATAGTAAGATAGAAGTCAACACACATTATGACAGAGTCTGAAGTCTAAATTGGGTTTCTTTTAAATCATTAAAGAGGATAGCATTATTTGTAATTGTTCATCTCCTTGGGAAAAATCAATACCTATAAAGTATGCAAACCTTTTTACATCCTTAAATGAAGCATCATCAGGCCTCAGTACCATTTCGGTTGAAGATTTTATTTTTGCTCTGCGTTAGTATCTAGAGTACTAGGTTCCTGAAACTGGGGGACTGACTCCATTTTGAGTGTAACATTTATCACCTTTGCTGATGAGGCAAAAAATTGTTTCATGTCTTCTTGTCTTCCACTTTCCATGATTTTTCTCTCATGCATTTATTTACTCCTTGATTTACTCATTTATTTATTAATTTATTTATTCCTTCATATCCATTCTGGAATTCAATTATTCACTCAATAAACCTTTATCAAATCTGTTCAATGAGTATATGCCTATATAAAGAGAAACTCAGAAGACAGGACTATTTAGTTCAGTCAACAAAACTGTTGCTAAGGATTCATGCCTCTTGGTATCAAGAAGTTTGACATTTCTATAACTTCCCAACTTGAAACTCTCTTTTTGATCCCTTATTTCTAGAATAATGAAAAGCAATACCGTTTACTGAGCTACACAAACTGACTCCAGGCATCATCTTGATATCTTCAAATCTATTCTATCAAATCCTATTGATCCTATGAGTTAATACTTTGAGAATAAAGATCCTTCTCTCATCTCACTGCTACTACCTTGGTTCAGATCATCATCTTCTATTATATGGGTTAATGTAAGAACTTCTTACTGAATTTCTTGACACACCGCTTTCCCCACTTTTCTCATCCACTTTCCAAAGAGTGATAATTGGAAATAAATATTTTGTAGTGTTAATCCCCACTGAACAACTTTTCAAAAGCTCTTTATTGCCCTGATTATAAAGCCCTAAATCTATAACACGTGTTAGTTCCTTCACAACATGGCTTTCCCCTACAACACCTGACCTCAATGTTTTTATCATATGTTGAGCTCACAGACATAGAGAAAGAAGTAAAGCCAAAAGACCATTCTTTTGTTGTTATTCCTTCTGTCTTGAACCTTCTCTTTTTGTTTGCTTGTAACACCCATCCCTTCTTTTCAGCTTTTGCTTGGTCAGTTTTCAATCATCTTTAAGTTTTCATCTCAGACATTACTCTCCACTTGGACCGAGTCGTGTCTCTGGTTCATGCTCCCTAAAGCTCTCTCCTTCCCCTGACATACCATTTACCACACAGTCCATATGCTGGACTCTCAGTTCTATGAGGCAGAGGCAGTGTCTGACACATAGTAGGTACTAAATAATGTTTGATAATTTAATGAATTTCTCTGAACCTGGTACTTTTGTGCATTTCAAGCCTAGATTGAATAATTTTAGATATTCATAGATAAATGTCCACACACACACATACACACACACCCTATCTTTCCTCTGGCTATTTATTGCATCTTATGTACATGCTGCTGGAACTTAGGAAGACTGTTATAGAAGCCTAAGGATTGGATTGGAGAATAATTCTTTACTTCATCAGTTTGTTAATCCTACATGCCTGTGGTGATAAACCCCAGAAAATCTGGATAATCCTATATAGTAATCACAGGGAGCTGGAAACAGCTACAAATACATATCAAATTGTGAAATACCATTATCATTTAGATAACTGCGGTCCCTTCCAAATTATCTTAGGCTATTCTTGCTTCACAGAATCTTTCCAAACTTTTACCGTCTGCCCGCCCCTTGTGTTTTTTTGTGTTTTTTTTTTTTTGTCTATTATTCCCTTCACTTTCTATGTAGTTGCTCTGTCTACCCAACCCACTTTCATTTCTCCCTATTCCTGCTTCCTTTTTTTCTTAAATTTCTGACACTCTTCTCTCCTGACTCTAGGAATTGTCATCCTCTCTGACATCATTCTTCCTTTTCTCACATGCCCTTCTCTCTCCTCATTGTATTTCTTTTTGATGATATTTCTATGTCTTTCTTCTTTCTCTCCTTTTACATTCTGTCTTTTCCTTTTCCACCCTCTGCTCCTACTAAAGTACTGTGAATACTGAGGGGTGTGTGTGTGTGTGTGTAGGGCCACAGCAAGCCCTAGTGTTCTCCTGTGCAGCCCTGTTTATTCTAGATTAGCATCCATATGAGTCACAGGCAGGGAAAGTAGTTGAAATTCCATAGATAAGCAAATAATTCTTGGCAGTGTCAAAATGAAAGCAACTGCACTGCCAAAAGGCTTCTGTTTACCACACAAAACAAATGTTGTTACTATTTCAATTCCAAAAAAAGCATCTTAAAACCATCCTTTCACAAGAACATTGTTCTAGCCTTTATGTCTAATTAGATGTAAAGAAAATCTTTTGTTATTTTTGTTACACAATTTAGGCTTGGCTAATAACCAAGGATAAATAATAGTTTACCCCTGCTGGGTTCTGTAGCAACACTCTTCTGAATAAAGTAAGTGCACATGTGCAGTGCAAATCCTGGGAAAGGCCTTTCTTTTCTATTCTTATTTTTCTTTCATCTTCATCCTGATTCCTTTCACCTCACAATAATCCTATTTTATTTTTTTCTTCAGGGGCTTTGCAACATGATTTTCATAAATATTTTGGGGAAAAATCGCCTAGGTTTTTTCTTTCTTCCCCCATTTTCTATGTTTTCAACTAGAACATGCCCTTAGTCTATTGGCTTCTTTACTTATAACTAAGCTATTTCTTTGAGACTGGATGGGATGGGGTGGTAAACAACATGGACAGAGGGGTGATTAGCCCATGCCTTACTGACAAGGTAAGCTACATCCATCTTTCTTCTTTCTACATATACACAATCTTTTTTTTCTCCTCCTGAAACAGGTAGATTTCTCTTGCTGCAATTCCTTTATTCAGTATGCAGTGTACTTTGGTCCAGTTTTAATTTTTTTACACAGCAACACATTGTCTCTGCTCTGAACACTGTGAATATCCTTGGTTTTCTATTTACTTGTGTTTGCTGCTGCTCTAATATTCAAGTACAGAATGGAGAGCTAATGTATGGCAAGCACCCAAAATTCTGGAATAGATGCCACCTAGAACTAAGGCAAAAGTATATTTTAGCACATAGCTAAATCAGGAGACCAGGCTTTTGTTCTGACTTGACCACAAACTTCCATTTGGCCTTAAACAAATCTCTTGACTAATTTTTTAAAATTAGACTTTACCTAATCTGCATTCTCAATATGAATCAAATAGATACTTTGCCTGACACTTTTGAATAACAATTTAAGAACTATTTTAATATGACTTGTTTTGTGGATATGTAAGGGTTAAATTGTATATATTATTTGACCTGATCAATTGCAAAATTAGTTGGCTTCCAGTTTCCTTTTGGGAAAAAAGTGACCTAAAATGCATTGTGTGCCCTGCTTCATGCTAGCCCCTTATCATTGTTTAAGCACTGTCTTCTCAGGGTAATAACTTGAAGTAAGTCCTATTGTGCCTATTCACCAGATGAAGAAACTGGGGCTCAAATAAATTTTGGAATTGGCTCACAAATTAAAAAATGGCAGAGCTAGGATTCTAGCCTAGTGTTGTTCTACTCTAAAGTCAATGCTTTTTCCATTACACCAGTATGTACTCAATTGTGAATAATTTCTTATTCACTTGATCTTTTCCCCATATTTCTGCTGCTGCTTTTAATATTAATCCATTAAAATAAATTCAATCATATCCTTATTTTTCCAATCTTTTTCAACTTGGTTTCTTTTTTCTTAATGCACTGACAGGGTACCCCTTAATTAGGGAAAATAGAAAAGACAATATCAGGTCTTATTAATCTCATATTCCTTAATTATAATTATAGCTTGCAGTTATTTATTCAGGTAAATATTTATAATATTTATCAATATTTGTTCAGGTCAGTATATCCTGAATGTGTTTGGCAATATTTACCCAAAGAAGTACAATAACTATGGCAATTTACTTCTCTAAGTAAATAATGATTTTTAAAAAGTTGATCAAAATTGGATAATTTAAATCTAATTGAATCTCATCTTATAAACATGTACTTATAATGCTGTGCCAGGTAGAGGCAGGAATTTAATGTTGTTTAGGTTGTGCTAGGTAAGGTCAAAAATACTGTGCAAACTAGAAGTATAACAAAGTCTGGAAGCTGTTTATCTTTGTTATGTATTATTAGTTCAGGTTTGGTGAGGGATTCCTCAAAGTTATCCTCACTTTATGTCTCTGAATTATGTCTTCTTTAAGTTCATGAATTCCGTTCCTCTAAATAAATAACTTTTAATGTGATTTTGTTCTTTTGGTATCACAAGGGGCAACAATGACAATTGCCAACCTGGCATGATATGTGGGGTGAGAATTTTTGTTGTGTCTACTATATGGTGTCTCACTGATTCTAGATGAAGTGCTACCATGGTTTTCTAATAGTAAAAGGAGATGTAACAGTAACAGTCACAGCAGTAGTAGAAGTTGTAAGAGTAGTAGTAGCTGTTGTAATAGCAGAACACAGCAGTGGGAGGAGTATCTGTCCAGTGACAGTCTTCTGGTTTCATACATTGGAATGGATCTCTTGTGATGGTATCTGTGGACTTACTTGGCTCATTGACCCAGGAATACTAACTATCCTGAACTATGCTGGAGCAATGAAGTGGTCTCTCCTAGAATTTGAAACTTGGATTTGAAACTTGGAATAGAGATAGAGAGCATAGTTGGGCTTGTGGGCCATTAATACTCATAGTGCTAGACCCCTGCAGCTATGGGCCCCCTTGCAACCTAATTGCTGTGTATCCAAAGCACTGAGTCTGGAATTCTCCCACCATGTGTTATCCAAATACTCTGCCCTGCCCTCCCTTTTTGATCTAGCCATTTCATTGACTTGCAACCAAAAGCTACTACAATAATAACACTATTGAGCTTTTAGTACAAGCATTGGCTTAGCTCATATTCTGTATCATATAATCTTTACAATAAGCTTATGAAATAGATACTATTATAATTTATATTTATTAGATTAGGAGACTGAGGCTGACAGAAGTAATTTAGTTCAGAGTACATGCATAATAAAAGGCTGAACTCAGATTTCTGATTCTAAAGTGATGATTTTAGCATATATACTATGCTCAATTACAGCAGCTTATGCTAGCTAACGTGTGGGGCAATAGTTGGCATTAGAAATGGAAGGGAGAACATAAAGAAACTATTAGAGAAGAATGAGTGGGTGGAGGGGGAGGGCAGGTAGTGAATAGATTTAACACATCTTTTAGAATGGTAGGAAACACAGAGTGGAAATTTCATATTAACTCTTGGGAAGAATTTCTTGACCATAAGGTTCGTAGGAAGGGGAATAAGTTACTGAGGGAATAGTAAAATTAAAAGCTCTAATAAAATATTAAATAACTATTCATATGAAGAAGTTTATGTAGGCTTTAATGTGAAAGCAGGGAGTTGAAATTGAATTCATCCTTGAAAAACGTTGTGGACTCTTACAAGCGTAAAAAATTTAGTAGCTAATAAAAAGACTTTTTTTTTAATCCCCATAAGGACATGCACAGCTTGTAATATTACAAATATCAAAATTATTTATTTTACTCTAAGCACAAATGATCAGCAGTAGTAGCTGATTAGAAAGTCTGGGATTAAATAAAATTATATATATATATATATATATATATATATATATATATATATATATATATATATATATATATATATATATATA